>JARKIE010000216.1:0-165307 GCA_029378255.1 Mycena rosella | reverse complement strand
ATCTGCGGTCACCTCGGCGCCCGGCGCCCGTAACTTGAACCGAAAATGTTTGCCCCAGACCAAATGTTGATCCAACCGCCGACCCGCACTTGTTGATCTGAGCGTACCTTCCTGTCCTGATCCAACCTAACGTTTCAAATGCCGCAGTTGATCCGACTCTCATCGTGATGTTGACCACCACAAGCACTTTTTCTTGATCCAGCCGTCCTGGAATGTTGAATCAATACCCCCCTTGACCGTCGTTGATTCGACCCAGAATTCTCGGTCTTGATTCAATTTCTAATGTCTTGATGTAACTAACTGATGCTTGTTGATTCAACGTCGGATTTCTACCCGTCCCACTTGTTGATATGACCCGGGTTTTCGAACTCGGATGTTGTTCACTTTACATGACCTGTCTTGTTGAAACAATCCTACTCTTGGTAACCTAAATCAACCGAAATTTGTACAACTTTCTGGTCTTGATCCAACACTTGGTTTCGATTTTCCGTGGTCTTGATTCAACTTCGATAATCCGTGGGTTACACATGCGAAAGTGAAGTGTCTTTCAATCTTGATTCAACCCACACTTCAAAGACCTTTTGGTGTTGATGTAACCCACCTTTCATATGGACGTACTTTGTTGATTCAACTCAACTTTTCCGAAAACGGTAATCTTTCAAATTGGTTGCCGATCGTCGCCTTGTCCTTATCTCCTGCCATGCCCAAAGACAAGACAAAGGTACACAAGGCCAAGAGGTGCTCGAAACGATCAGGCCCGCCCCTTGTCAAATATTGGACCGTAGCTCGAGAGCCGACCGGTGCTTTTGTCTGCAACTGCCCTGAATACCAAGAAACCGGCAAGAATTGCTCGTGCATTGTTGCAGCTCGACATCATTATAACTTCGGTGACTTGGCCGACTATCTGGGTTAGTTTTACCTTTTGTTCAAAATATTCTGCTCACAGCTTTCTCCAGAAGGCGAACAGGGGAGCAAGGTGCACGGGCCACATGCTAAAGGCCAAAAGACCGTTCTGGCTCGTAACTCTACTAGAAAAAAGGGGGTTAAAACCGACATGCCAACGGACCAATTGGTCAATGAAATCCACGAGGCTCTTCTTGCCAATCTAGAAGATCCAAATTGGAATCCTTTTCCTGTTGCTCGAACGTCTGATAGTAATCAAAACCCTGGCACTAATGTAAGACCTTACATTGTAGTGGCAAGTTTAATGAACCAGTCTAATTCTTCTCTCTTAGTGTCATCCGGCCGGATGGCCAGCGCAAAACCTCTGCACCCCAACCGAACATCCTCCCCCACCAAATTCAGCCAAAAGCCGGGGCCTACAGGGCGGGTTTCAACTCGCTCCTTGCGGCACTTCCTCCAACGGCTCCTCCTATGTCACCAACCAAAATGGCCGGTGCAACAGCAAACCCAACCTCGGGACCGACCTCTGGCTCCACAAACATTCCCAACGACACGCCCAGGGTCAGATTTGCTGTTCAATCGGTATATCCGTTCACTTTGCAGCTATATTGGCACTAATCATCTTCAGATTTCGCACGCCACAAAAGAGGACTTAGATATTGTGGATATAAACTTCTATCGTTGGCTTAGCATGTTATATTGGCTCCGTGCAGATGAGGTCCTCGAGGTAGTGGACCTTCTCAATGCGCTATGCCTAGCAGCTCGCAATGGCATTCTGGTCTATGGGCCATCCTATGCTCGGGATGCAGCATTCTTGCGACAGGTTGTGTGGGCGGCATCAGATGATAAACCAATCCTTCCTAGTGGCGCGGTATGCAATCTCTCCTCTCTCCATTTGTGGACTATCTCATTTACATCCATGCTTTTAGCCCGCGTTCCCTGATGACGAGAGTGTTCTGAAAAAAGCCTGGCTCCATAGCCAGGAGATGACGGTCACACGTTTACTGGTATTTCATCACGATCCAGGCCGCAACCATTGGCTACTTTTCAATGCTTTTATCAAGACGGACCTTGTCTGCGAGTGTTATGAGCCTCTTGAAACGCATCAGCACCTCCCAGACATTCAGGATATACGTCTTCTTACTCGATTTTTTTGCCGGACAGACCAACGCAAGTGGTACGTAATCCCCTCTGACTAACTAGCTCTGACCGTTCACCTTCATTCGGTAGCCTGCACTGCAGCGGAATCGGACCTACTTAGTATATGAGCTTGACATACAGCACGACAGCGATTCCTGTGGGTTTTGGATGATCACTTTGGCTTTCATGCTGGTCTTCGAAGTTCCGATTGAGGATAGCAGTCTAGCCACTCTCGAGAACATTCATATCCATGGCATCAAGAACCATTGGAAGGCCGTCTTAACCTCATGGCGAATCGAAGAGCTTGGCTTAGATGTGATGCCTGTCAACAATTTTTTGCGGCATTGGGAGATCTCCTATCAAGATCGGAAAAGCCCTTATTGTGTTAGCCTTTTCTTATAAGTTCGTCAGTGGGTTTCTAATTTCAGTGGAATTCAGATTGCGCCCAGGCCGACCTGGATTCCACGCTTCAATCCAGATGCAGCCAGTTCGCAGCAGGAAGCTCTGCTCGGAGCACAGAACATATCCACAGCCAATGCATCCAAGGCATCCGCCCCTTCCAGAACAGTGAGTACTCGAGTGTTTATGCTGCTCCAACTCATCCTTTGCAGTTGAATCACCCGCATACACCCTCAAATGGTCCGGTCGCGGAGATGGACACCTTGTTTCTTGCAAAGTATGCGCTCACTCTTGAAGCCGCAACTGCTGTGGTACATAAAACACAATCTATTCTTGCCCCTCTTATTCACCTTGCTTTCTGGCAGATTGAGAACCAAATCCAAGATCTAGAAGACAACAATGACTCATTAACCTTTGCCCGTGAGACAATCACTCCGCTTGATCTCCGACGTTTCTTGCGAGGCGGGTTGGCCAATGATGAGTTGATCAACATATATGTTGCCGCTCTCAATTTCACGGTACTCAAGCAAGACAGTGCTTCAGAGATTTTCATGGGATCGTCATTCGGACTTCCTCCTCCCGCCGAGATTTCTACATTGGTACCACTTTCTTCTATCGTAAAATGGTGCAGTGTGGAAATGAGTGGGATGCACTCAACAAGTCTCGAAAACGTGATGCAACCGAGCTCGCTGTGATTCCGACAGCTCAGATTATTCTCAAATGGTTTAAAAATGTGCATGTAGTCTTTCATATCTCACACCATATAAGAATATCATCCCTGAAACGGATCTCGTGGAGTCATTGTTTGGAGATAGAGCTGCACGGCGAGCCATACGGGTGAAGTTCTTACCTTGAATTATTCATCATGGTATTGACTATGGTCCGAAGCTCGGTAAATATATGCATGCGCACGGTTTAGTACAAGACGATGTTCTGGAGAACTTCCGGAATGTCCTGTATACCCCCGAGATCGACGCCGTCCTCACCCACACCTCAATCTATTATCTGCCATACTCCGTGGACCAGAAGGGGACTATACTCATATCCCATCAGTACGATACCTCGTGCTCGCGAACAAGACTTCACTGCCATTCGCTGGAGATCTCTTCGCTGCTCCAGCAAACCCAACTTATGAACTGGTTTCATGACAAAATTCCCCAGGCGCGAGACATGGCATCACACTGGGTGGGATCCCCTGCACATGCTCACACCATCACTATTTTCATCGCCAATCGAGAGACCAGACATTGCTGCGCAGTACCCCAAATTTCCAGCTGCTCAGTCGACAATGTCCAGCTTGCCGCGCTTTGGAACTTTGGCATGGTCAACACAGATGATGGCCGTACCGATAGTGAACACAGATGTCGACCTTGAATGTCTCTCTTTGTTGGAGGAATGGATGTTTGAATGCACAGACAAGGCAGGAATCGCAGGGGATGAGCAGTGGGGTCTAGATGCTGGTCATCATCAAGATTGTTGGGTGCCATATGAAGGAACCCCAAGTCTTGGTCGTCGTATCGTGATGATGCCCAGGATGAAACTATTTATCATGTGAGTTTTTCTCCAATATTCGAGAACATATTCTGAGTGTTCTCGTTCCACAGCGCGGGGCAAACTTTAGCGAAGGCAGTGGCGACGAGGATCCGGTTCTAGAGCCATCTGCTGAACCGCCTAAACCCTGACTCAAACCCAAACCAAAAAAAAAATGTAATGTCCGTACATATGCTGTTCAAATTGTTTAATAAATACCCGCGCCTGCGAAACCCTTTCCGAAAACTGCGTGCAAACAATTTGAAGCCTGTAAGGTAAGCAGCATAAATGAGTGGTGCGGGCTCTGCACACTCTGCCAAACTCGCTCTGCATGGCATCCTGGTGTCGGTCAGGTCAGTCATCTGCGCCTGTGTCACCAGAACCAGATCACTTACCTGTATCATGCAGTATCGCCAGTACAGCTGCGCTTGCACTACGGTCATATTATCTGCATCCGACTCGCGTGTGCACAGCATCTTCTCCGCGGGACGCATGCGGAATCGATAGGCGGTGAGGAATGGCCACGGGTCGGAAATTCTGGCCCAGGCAGCCAGAAATGCCCGCGGTGGAAAATTTGAGCGCGCAGGCATTTCTGCCTGCACGACATGGGAGGCGCGGCAGCGAGAAAAGGCTGCAGAGGCAAAAATGGGAGCTTTGAGCTTGTGTATCCAATCCGGCGCTAAAAGCGCCACCAAAGGCAAAGGACTCCCGTGCTATGAGCGCACCCATACAAAGCCAAGGACTTTGTATCGGCACAGGGAAGGAGGGCACAGGCAGAAATCGCCGTGGATTGACATGAGTGGGCGCCACGATAAATAGCTGCGGGAACAAAAATGTAAAGAGATTAGGCCATTCG
This sequence comes from Mycena rosella, assembly GCA_029378255.1. NCBI lineage: Eukaryota > Fungi > Basidiomycota > Agaricomycetes > Agaricales > Mycenaceae > Mycena > Mycena rosella. The sequence goes on along the minus strand of JARKIE010000216.1, from coordinate 160,479 downwards.
GATAGGTTTGAGGAGCAGGACTTACCCAAGTCCCAAACTCGGATTTTGTTTGTGCAGATATTGGCCGACAGTTGGCAGCGTTGGTGGCGACGACGAGGAGGCGAAAGGGGTGCGACGTGTTAGGAGGCCCTAAGATGCTACATGAGAGGTCTGAAAAGGTTTTAGGACAATTAGATAAGTTTTGAAAGAGCTGGACTCACCCCCAAGTCCGAAAGTCAGAATTTGTTTGTACAGGTATTGGCCGACAGTCAGTGGCGTTGCGGGCGACGATGAGGAGGCGAAGGGGTGCGACGCGTTGAGGAGGGCCCTAGGATGTTGCATAAGAGTCTGAAAAGGTTTTAGGACAATTGGATAAGTTTTGAAAGAGCTGGACTCACCCAAGTCCGAAGGTCGGAATTTTTTTGTACAGGTATTGGCCGACAGTCGGCGGCGTTGCGGGCGACGATGAGGAGGCGAAGGGGATGCGACCCGTTTATGGGGACCCTATGATGCTACGTGATAGGCCTGTAAAGAGATTAGGTCATTCAGATAGGTTTGAGGGAGCAGGACTTACCCAAGTCCGAAACTCGGAGTTTGTTTGTGCAGGTATTGGTCGACAGTCGGCAGCGTTGCGGGCGACGAGGCAAAGGGGGTGCGACGCGTTGAGGAGGGCCCTAGGATGCTGCATGAGAGGTCTGAAAAGGTTTTAGGACAATTGGATAAGTTTTGAAAGAGCCGGACTCACCCAAGTCCGAAACTCAGATTTGTGCAGGTATTAGCCGACAGTCGGCAGCGTTGCGGCCGACGACAAGAAGGCGAGGGGGTGTGACACATTGAGGGGGACCCTAGGATGCTACGTGATAGGCTTGTAAAGAGATTAGGCCATTCAGATAGGTTTGAGGGAGTAGGACTTACCGAAGTCCGAAACTCGGAGTCTCTGGCTTTCTGCGTGCCCGGCGGTGGTACCACGCATGCTCATTGCGCTCGGACTCGTTCTCCATTTGCTTGAGCAGCCCCGCGCTCTCCCTTTCGAGCGCACGCGTGTACGCGATGTTCATTCAAGGGTGGCGGCGTGCACGCGGCGGAGTTCAATGTCGAAGTCCAAACACCTGCTGCTGTGGTGAATCGGGCAGTGCCTGGCGGCGAGTAGGTGTAAGAGCGCACGCATCTCGCGCAAAATATTGGGTGTGTGCGCGCATGGTGGGTTTCCGAGGAAGTGCGCTGGGAGGAGAGTGCGCGTGATGACGACGGCGGACTTCCAATATCCTTCGGGATAAGGGCCCGGAGAATAGATCTCAAAAGGGGCTCACCTTTTATACCTTGGAAGTTGCTTGGAAGACTGCACGAGGCCGTGTGAGGATTGCGTCACGTCGACACGTTGAATCAACAGAGCGTACTCAGCGTCAGGGAGAAATTTGTGCTTGTTTGGCGGCCGGATCAATCCGCATAACTCGGCTCTTTCCTGCATCGTCGACTCGTTGCCAACCCATCTGTCGTTCCTCTTGGTCCATTTCAGCTTGGAACTGCTACTCTTTGGAGCCTCAAGAAAATTTTCCAACCACAAAGATAAGCACCCAACTATAATACTCTGCCTACACGGCAATTCGACTGCACGCAACTGGTCAATTCCGCTAATTCCGTGCGTGTGCGCACTTGATTTCGAAATTTCGGACACTCACTTGAGAAACTTATGATTATTAGCTAAATGTAATTCAATGAACTAAACTGTGCGTGCCACCCTCCACGCTTGACGCCCATCCGGCATTTCAAAAGGCTGAACAGCGCCCGCCGAGCACCATAGCTGATGGCCTAAAGCATTTACCTCAAACTGCTTCACGTTGAGCTGCTTTCTGGGCTGCCAAGCCTGGCAATATTGGAACCACTCATTGGCCAGAATCAGGACCAATCGAAATATCCTGGTGAGTTTCATTTAATATATTTCAATTTAAAATAGATGAGGCATACAATTTGTTGTTCTGATTCCCTAAGAAAACTTGATTGAAGGTTTTGAAGGCCCGCTCAGTCCAGTTGTTTATAGACAGCATGCCATCGCGGTTGGAACCAGGAGGTAGGCCCATATCCGTCCAGTGTTCTACAGCTATATGAGAAGTTGGGCTTGAAAGGTGCATGCAAATGACTTGCCTCACCATTCATCACAGAACCAGTTGGCGTCAAAATAATCCCACAGGGTTTGGCTTGTTGTTCTCGAACCCTGTGCAATGTAATCTAAACGGTGGCGGAATTGGGCAAGGTATTCTTGCCACCGGGCAGGATCCCGGCATCTCTGGATTTCACGGACGGACCAGAGAAGCTGGTGCCGGCGAAGAAGGTTGAGGGTTGGGCGAGACTGTCGCTCACCAGCCGGGGCATGATCACGCTGCCATCGAAGGATGGCCTGAGAAGGTATCAGCCATGATGAAGAAGTCGGTGCAGGCTACAGACCTGCATGACATGAAATTGACAGATTCGGATGCGCGTGCCGGGAAACACTGGAATCAATGGTGAGCCAGAGCTGAAGTTAACAAACATATGGGTTTACCACATTCAATAGCTGCCTTAGATGGTCTGTATTTGTCGATAATGAAAAAAGCGGATTCCATCCCTTCTCGACGACCAAACGTGCTTGCTCCATGAGTTCGTCTGCATGTGCTTCCAGGCCCTCTGCAACCTGCACTCGACCTAGGAACAGATGAATATTACTTTGTTGAGTTGCTTGAATTAAAAAATTGACCGTTACAAGATCAGCTGCCATTTTTTCTACCAGTGTTTTGACTTCCTCGAGAAAGAGAACCTGGGTCCGGTTGTGGTATCACCTGATAAATGAGCGAAACCTGATAAACATAAATTTGCTATAGACATGATGGTGAGGGGTGCACGATTCTCGTTCATATGCCGATAAGTAGCATCATGTCCAATGCCTTTTATCCACGCCACAGAAGCATAGCCTGAGTTCCATAAATGTGATGAATTCCGGTCGAGAATCGCGAGGCGGATCGGTTTCGTAATTTGGCGGTGTAACTATTTTGGTTAACTGAAGGCTGTGAGAGGAGATTAGACTTGACTTACTGAAATATTTTGTCGGGATTCCTTTCAGTGAAGACGCCGATGCTCAGCAATGGATCTGACAAAAGACGCTCTTTGCGGCGGGAATTATTGACAACATTGTTGACTTGTGAAGCACTCGGACGTCGATAGGATGGCATAGGGTGATCCTTGTCTTCTACAAAGAGATGCAAAAGCCCTAGAATACAGTGAGCTGAAGGGCCCAATTAAGTTATGAACTTACGCCGCTTGATGCTAGCAGGAGAGAGTCCTAACATGCGGGCCATTTCAAGCATGCATTGTCATATGTACTGTGACGGTTCGAGGTATTGGACCAATGTTTCCGGATGGTTGTGTTGTTGGAAGAAATATATTTTGGTGAGGTCGTCAGAGTAAACCTCAGCCTGGGTCAACACGATTAGTGAATGAATATTGAAAAAAAAGAAGTCCTACATCGATAACTACGTTGCATTTGCGCTTGGGAGGTTTTTTGGTCTTGTTAGCCGACCCTCGATTTAGCTGCGCATTGAGTTCTGTCATCGTCATTTTACCCAAAGATTTTTTGGCGCCACCGTGGGCTGATTCGGAGTCTGAGGAACCGTCACCAGACTTCGACGAGGAAGAGTCTGCAGAGTCGGATTCAATCTCGTGAGATTCACCCTCATCCAGATCCTGCCACCCCTCGCCATGGCCGTCCGAGTCATCTGAGTCGTCCGAGTTGTCGTCTGAAGGAGCCTGGGATTTGGATGTGACACCGTGCTTGCAGTGACCACTACAATGGTAAACGACCCGCATTACAACTCGTTTCTGGTCAACCAGCGGCGGCGGAGCTGCGTGATCTGGTGTGTCCCAGGCAAGTATCCATTTGCGAGCACGGATGTCCTGGGGCCGATCGCAGGGATTGCCGAGATGAATCATTTTTACGGATGGCGCAAGAGGGTAGTATTTAGGATGGTAGTCATTTTTCTGTCCAAATGTTCAGGTTTGAATGGATGAAATGGAAGAAAAAAAACTACGCACCCAGGACTCAAATTTTTTATATGTTTCAATGGCTCGGCAACTGCCGGCGGCAGCCCAGCCGTCAGCGGGGAGATGCTTTTTGGCATTGAGTGCATATCATGTGCTTCCCGAGCTTCCCGAGCTTCTCGTAGACTTGCCCTTTGACTTGGAGTGTGCATTGCCGCCAACATGGACGACCTTGGGCTTAGGCGGTGAGTGAAGGAGGTAGGTGGGCAGCAGAGCTGTAAAGCCTGCAACCCGACTGGACTCAGGAGAGAGATATGTGCACTTGGTTTTTCGAATGTTTGCCCGTTTTCGAGGTGGTGTCTGAGGGGAGACCAAGCCACTGAGAGTTGCAGCTGGTGGTTTGTCCTGACGGATCCCGCGTTTATTGTGTCCGGGTCGACCTCCTGGAGGGCGCACTGGCTATAAGAATGGAAAGAGATATTAGTAAAGCTGTCCGGGATGCAGTAAGAAGGATCGTACCTGAAGAGGACCTTGTTTGGAACATTTGCGCGGTGCTGGCTCATCTTCCGAGTCCGAGAGAGAAGAGGCCTGTACATGTAAGAAGATCTTAAGAAAATGGATAAACTGTTAGTATGCGGACTGACTTTGCGCTTAGGAGAGGCAATCGGAGACGACGGCTCACTGCGTTGTCGATCTCTTTTAAAAATTGTGACAGGAGCTGTTTCGGCTTCAACTGGCACAGCGGCAACCTATGGCAACCACATTAAGGATGGACAAGGGAGAATATTAATACCTCTGGATTGGGAGGCCGTCGTTGCCTTTTGACGACTCTGAGCCCATCACCGTTTGGGACGTCTGCCGGAGGGGCCTGTATAAACATAAACTATGAGTTTTGTTGAAAAACAGGGAGATATCGGGTACCTCAGCACTTGGTGAGCGATCATGTTTGTCCAGCATGGGGCAGACAGAAATGGAGGGAAAGGAAGGACACCTCGCCAGTTTGACTCAATTTGAATTTAAGGCTGGAGCGGAACAAATAAGCACATGGAGTCAATGATAAGCACAGCTTGTGAAAACGGCGTAATGCAGGACGGGGTTTTGCGTACAGAGGTTGTTTGCCAGAGTACTAGTCAGGGAACCTTTCGCAGCGAAAATATTCCACACAAGGCTAGGACTGGCGCCACAAATCGTGGTTGAATCAACAAATGGGTTGGCATAAAAAGTGTAGTTGAATCAACAAATGGCTCACCGCAGAAGTATAGTTGAATCATGAAGTGGGTCATCATAAAAAGTTTAGTTGAATCAACAAATGGCGTACTGCAAAAAATGTACTTGAATCAACAAGAGTCAAAACAGAAAGGCGCAGTTGGATCAACAGGGGGATGATTGCAGAACAAATGGTCGAATCAACAAGGGCAGCACCTCAAAAGCCAGGTTGTATCAACACGAGAAGGCGTGGCATTGTCGACTTGAAAAATGAACAAACAGAGGGTTGAGTCATGATACGAGAGACAAAAGGGTTCGGTCTAAAGGCATGGCATATGGGCAGAAAAGTTGGGTTGAATCAAGAACTTGACCGAGGGTTGAATCGACAAGGGATCCCACTTGGATCAACATGGGGCTCAGGGAGATCAACAATGATGAAAGGGCCTGGTTGACAAGGAGAAAAAAACAAAGGTTATATCAACATGGTCGAGGCGCCGAGTCAACAAGTTTCGTGGTCAAAGTTCAACATCCGTTTGGGCCCAACCGAACCGTGTTACATCAACAACACGAAACTCCGGATACATCAGCTTGCCGACCGGGGGAAAACATACTTTGCAACTTGAACGTCGACTCCATCATGCCTTCGCTCCCGCATGAGCTGGAACGCGAAATCTTCGAACTTGCACTGTTATCCGACCGAAAAGATGCGGCTTTAAAGCTGGCACTCAGCCTCGTAGCGCGCCGCGTCCAGTTTTGGTCAGTTTTCCACCCCAATGCCCTACTTGTTCATGCAAATAATGCGTCACTGGCAGGGTTGATCTCGTATTCTACAAAATGGTCACGATATCCGACGCGAAACACGCGGATAAGTTTGCGAACCTAGTCGCGTCCAATTTAAAACCCCCTGGCTTTTTTGCACGGGTCAACTCGCTTTGTCTTCCGTACAGTGTCACAGCCAAGCAGGCTTGCACAATTCTTTCTGCATGCACCGGAGTACAGTTTCTGGCATGTTGGGTCAACAGTAAATACTGCCCAGAGCTCCCCCTCCTTCTTGGTCGGCTTCCACTTCGCCGACTCTCCGTCGAGTTTCGGCACTTCTTGAAGATTCTCTCTGTTCTGGCATCAGCTTGGTTTTCGAACCTCACGCATTTGAATCTCGTCATGTGGGCCGACGGGTACCCCCAGAAACTCGATCTCTCCACTCTCAGTCGGCTCCCCGGAGTGACTCATGTCGCCTTGCCGTCCGAAATAGACCCGGCCCACGCCGCCGTTGTATGCTCAAGTTGCCCAAATCTCCAGGTCTTGGTCGTGATACACAACCCATACACTGACCTGATCCACGATTATTCGTTCGATATTCGCATCGTGGTGAATGACGACCCCGACGATTGTACAACAGACTGGGAAGCCCACTACTTTGGCTCTCCAGACATTTGGTCGCATGCGGAAGACGTTATCCAAAAAAGAAAGCTCTGACATCTCGCAGTCGCTGTCCACTGATACCTTATGTGGTCAAGTGAACTATGTCGCGGACAGCATTATCTTCATCGAACGGCACAGCGATACTGCATGATAAGGGCACGTCGGGACCCTAGGAGCAATCATTGATTGCGGTTCACGACGACCCAGTTCCGATCATGCGAAATCTTCCAACATGCATTGATCCCCCCGATAATCCAATCCGCGCTCATCTGCAGTTTAAAACCTTGGCTTTTTACGAGTCTCGCTTTCATACTCAAATGAACCCATACTCCGATCATCTCCTTGATCGAAGTCAGGGTCATTGAAGCTATAAGGAGTCCAATGGGATTTTTTGAACCCATCGATGTCATTCCTTTACTCGACGGCCCCACTGGAAATACCATCCGGGTTGCACACCGCCCGCTTTGTAGATGGGTCTGTAGCCCGGTCGCCTTAGGATCCAGTTGCAACTCATTTGAAGATACTACACGCCGCATCCCACCCGACTGCCAATACTGCTTGCCCAGCTCTTAAAGAATGTTGCAGAAAGTCTGCGCTCCTTAACTACATACTACTTAGCTTTTGAAGTACTCTTGCTGTCTTCAACTCGATTTAAGGTTATAATGTATACAGCTTAATAATTTACGCCTGGGCCGTAAGTTGTGCCAGTCCAGGACATCCCGTCCCGCCGGCGGTCAGCGATGAGGATTGCGTGCGCTATTGGACCGGTTAACGGCCCGATCACCCGTACCTTGACCTCCAACATGCCGGAGCTTCCGCGTGAGCTGGAACGCGAAATCTTCGAACTTGCACTGTTATGCGACCGAAAAGATGCGGCTTTAAAGCTGGCACTCAGCCTCGTAGCGCGCCGCGTTCAGTTTTGGTCAGTTTTCTGCATCAGGGCCACTTCCATCCACATATTCATGCAAACGATACGCCCAGGGTTGATCTCGTATTCTACAAAATGGTCACAATATCCAACGAGAAAGACGCAGAGAAGTTTGCGAAGCTAATCGCGTCCAGTTTAAAACCCCCTGGGTTTTTTGCGGCGGTCAAAACGCTTTGTATTCCGTACAAAGTCACAGCCGGGCAGGCTTGCGCCATCCTTTCTGCATGCACCGGAGTACAGTTCCTCGCATGCTGGATCGACTCCAAAAACTGCCCAGAACTTCCCCTTCTCCTCTGTCGGCTTCCGCTCCGCCGGCTCTCGGTCGAGTTTCAGCACTTGTTGAAGATTCCCCTCGTTCCTTCCGCTTGGTTTTCAAACCTTACGCACTTGGAGCTCGTTATCTGGGAAAATTCGGGTGTCCCGGAACTCGATTTCTCCACTCTCGGTCGGCTCCCTTCCATCACTCATGTCGCCTTGCCGTCCGCCCAAACAGGCCCGACACATGCCGCCGTCGTATGCTCAAGTTGTCCGAATCTCCAGGTTTTGGTCATAATACGGGATCCATTCAATGACCAAGTCGAAGATTATTCGTTCGATATTCGCATCGTGATGCTGGATGACGACCTCGAAGACTGTATGACAGAGTGGGAAGCCTACCACTTTGGCCTTCCCGACATGTGGTCGCGCGCGGAAGAGGTGGTCCAAAAAAGAAAGCTCTGACATCGCGTAGCCGTTGCCGACTGATTCTTTTGCGGTGAAGTAAATTAGGCCGAGGGCAGCAGTGTCCCCATCCCCTGCTTTCATTACTGTTACGCTTCACCGACCCTCCTTCAAACTATCGCGAAATCTTACAACATCCATTAATATACCAAATGGTCATGATAACCCATTGACAAGAGATACACAATCATGTTGTCCAGTAACGATCCACAGCGCGCCTCGCTTCCGTATACTCGAATACAGAGTCGCTCGTTGGAACTGGAAAGAGTCCAGCGTGATTTTTGAACCTTCTAAAACAACCCGGCTTTGTAGATGGATGAAGTCCAGTATGTCATATATTGCGAGTCGCAACAGGCGAACCCGATTCCCCATACTGCTTGTGGCAACTCTTTCGGTGTAAAGCGCTCCCTCTGCGCTCCTTCAGCTTTTAGGTGTTGATTATTATTCACTTTGAAGTGCTCTCGCAAGTTAAACAAGTATAATATAAGCCGGGGGCCATAATTTAAACCTATCTAGTAAAGTCATTCCCATCGATTTAAGTTACGACGATGGGGATTAATGCGTAGAGTGCCAACCGAAAGTTCGGTAGTAACCTATTGTAGACGGTAGCGAGTGTCCGGGGGCAGTCGAACAAAGTACGGGGGTAGGCGGTGTCAACAGCACGCACCGAAGCCTCTATGGGCGTCCAGGGCCGGAGGAGGACGGGCCCAGCATCGGCTGGGACTCTAGATGGAGGAGACGACATAACGCGCGCCCCTCATTACTCGAAACCACATGTCTGGCTCTTTCCGATATCCCCGGTCCAGAGTAGCGCGCCGAAAATGCACACGAGGACGAGCTGCCCGCTGATGAACGTCGTGAGCGCATATCGGTACTTGTGCCCGACCGTCTTGAATGTAGCGATTTCCGCCACAAAGGTGCTGACGGTCGTGAGGCAGCCGCAGTAGCCGTCCGAGAGGCCCTGCAGGGTGGTGCAGCTCGCGGGCGAGAGCGGGCGGTTCGCCGTGCTCTGCAGGACGTGGAAGGTACCGAGTAGCGCGGTGCCAAGCATATTCGCGGCGTAGGTGCCGAGGGGGAAGGTCGGGAGCGCGGAGTTGAGCTGCGTGGAGAGAAGGTACCGCGTGAGGGTGCCCGGGAATGAGAAGAGGAGTGCCGAGGTGGCTTGGTGGCGGTATTCCCGCGGGAGGAGATAATATGCCGGGATGGTAGCTGCGTATGTGCAGATCCCGAGGATCGAGAGGAAGCGTCGAGTAAATTTTCTTGGGGGCGGGGCTGAGTGGAAGTATGGAGATATCTCGGACGCGATGTGCATCCCGAAGAACAAGGAGGCCAGGGAGATCGAGAGTGTGAAAACAGATTTGGAGAGGCCGTCCATCACCTTTCGAGTCATAATTTGAGCGCGGAGCCTTGGGGTGGAGCCACAGAACCTACATCACTGAGGGCAGACCGCCGGGCGTCATTGGCGTTCAGCCAGGACTTGAAGATATCGAGCTGCCAGCCGGAGAAAGTGGTCAGGGAGCCACAAAAGCCTACGGAAAGATTAAAGGCGCAGAAGCACGCAGGAGAGGGAAATGACCTGTTGTGAGTGCCGTATACGCGGGCGGATAACTGTAAGACGAGGATGAAAAGGTCAGTCAATCATTCGCGGGAGGCCCTCACTATCTGTTAAACGGCTCTTTCAGCGCCAGGCAAAAACCCATAATTAAACACCCGGTCGCTTGTGCGTAGGCGAGAGGGAATATGCTTGGGCCGCCGCTATAGGACGCGAGAGCCGAGAGCCCGAGCCGCGCCAAGACGCCCAACACAGAGAACGGCCCAATTAGAGCCAGGACATGGAAAGAGAGTGGATGGTACGCTATGGGTTTCGGTGCGACTATTGGGGACACTGGGATCGGAACGATAGGCATAGGCCAATCCGAGTCAAGGACGCGGCGCCACAGAAGAACGGCCGAGGGAGTAAGAAGAGTGATTCCGGGGCATGACCTCTGCTTATGTACGCCTAAAAATAGACTATCACGAATATAACATGTTGGGCTTAATTCTATCCAGCTCGCATTCTCTACGAAGAAATGGACCCCGAGCTCATACTCCCGAGGTCGTCCCGCGTGACAAAATTGAAAGGTTTCGATCCGCTCAACAGCTTCGAGTCTTCGACCAGCGTGTCATGCCGCAGAAAGTCCGTGAGCGCTGCTCTAGCAAAAATCAGTCCGACCAAACCGGTAGTTTACCCTGGTCTGTGGCGAAGTCGCCCTCTGGGGTGGGATAAGACTCGGGATAAATTTAAAACCCAGCGCGGGAACACGCCATGGTAGCTTCAACACCCGTAGCCGCAAAATAATCCACGATGTCGACACGTCGTTGTTTCTCGGCGACCCTGTTCCTGCTTCAGCCGGAAAGCATGCGAGGCAGAGCCAATCGACGGTGGGGGTGTGTGTGTTTTGTCGGAACCGTCGTTCGAACTGTGGGCCCGCATGGCATTTGCCTTGGCACAGAACAGACGAATCACGCTCAAGAGCTCGAGCGCAGACCGGCAAGCTGGCGGCGGGTCAGTACACCTTACAGCGGGCTGCCTGGGAAATATATCCCAGTTCGACGCATTCTCCAGGCCCAGGGACATAAGTTTTTTTTTCCCGGGTATTCCGGGTGATTTTCTAGTGGTTTTTCTTCTTCTTTCAGGATACATAGCCAGCCGCATGTTGAAGGGCAACACGTCGACCGTGGGACACCGAGCAGAATCCAGGACAGTGGCAACAATTCTTTGCAGAGAAGTAGAGATGGACATGGACTCGGAATAATGTAGGACAAAAGCGAAGCTCCGATGCGTGGAAGAGACACATACAAGCATTATATCTGTTCATTCCTCCGTCTTGAGCCTCGCCATTAGGGTGTGCATGCACGGGGAGCAGCTGCCAGCCTTGGTTTACGATGGCTCGAGATGTAAGATGAAGAAAGACATTGCGGTCCCGAGCGGACTTTATATGGAAAATTAGACTCCCGACCAGCCTGCCGCTCGGCCGGCGTCCGCTTATGGGAATCCTGGCGATCGATTATCTTACAAATGGTTTACGGCATAGCCAACTACGTTTCGGCAGCCGGTAACGACCTCCAGGCTGTGTCACTGTATTTTTATTCCCGGTCGCGGTCTCATCGACTTATATGGGCAGAGTTTCCACTACAGGGCCCGCGCCCCCTTCTACCCGTGCTAGCTTTTAATTACTGGCAAATCCCCTCGGCTGTCCTGGTGTCCGTGGATGGACAATACCCAGCTGCTATCTGCCCACCCTTCAGATTTAGTTTCTCGCTTCCCCAGACGAGTCCTGCCATCCACCTCCGTCGAGCCACGTCGCGAGTCCAAGCCCCTCCAGATGCGCCCCACTTCCGCAATCCCCACCCATTACTACGCCGTCTTTGCCATATATGAACCCTGCTTGACCACTCTGGGCTTTCTCGGCGCGTTGCTGTGCGTACCCCTGTCGCCCCCAAAAAATCAACTGACGCGCCTTTAGAGACCCCAAGGGCGTAGGTTATTTTATTTTCACTCCCAGGCTCGTCTAACAATAACCCCAAGACCCATGATTATCAAGCGCCGTGGCCAACGTATTTCTCTTTCGCTAATTGTTCTCTGCTCATTTACTGAACCCATAACTCGCAGCGGTTCCCCACCAGACGGCTTCCCGCTCGCGACCAAGCTCACAATAACGCAGCTCGGCCATGTCTGTGCCCTCCTAGGCCTCCTGAATGTTTGTATACTCACACAATGTCGCGTCCATTTGAGCCTCCAACCCGCGCTTCAAGAAAAGGTCCCCTTATTCAGTCCACATCTATTCCTTCTCCTGCTGACCCAATGAAAAAAGATCGTGTCGGCGCTGCTCACCCCCCTCCTCATCGGCGACTTTCTCCATATATACCTCACGCTGTGGGCGCTCGGGGACCAGCGCTGGGACTTCCAGAACTGGTCTCCGATGCTAATCATCACCGTTCTCTTCGGCTTTACGCTGCTCGTTCCGCGCGTCATGTGGCAGCTAGGGATCGGCCGCTACGTCGACAGCCGCGACGGCCATGGCCATAATAATCCCAAGTCATAATAACTCATATATTCTTGTCAGTCCTTCGAAATCCCCATTCTGACCGGCGCTGACCAGCGAACAGACTCTACACCCGGGTTCTAATGGTAGTACACGGTATTTATTCTTAAAAGTGCGGGTACATGGATTTAGTATGGATTACAGTTTATCATCAGTTCACAGAAACCACCATAGACATCCAAGGAAATTCGTAAAACGTAAATAAAGTTCGTGAAAAGAATCGAATCTAGAACGGTGCGTTCACGATCGCAGAGTGGCCCCGCGAGCTCCTCCGAGGCGCCCCCAACGAGACACGCGTGGGTCGCTTCAGCTGCTGCTTATTAACGGCCACGACGTTGTTCGCAAGGGCCACAATCTAGGCGAAGGAATCAGAAGTCTGCAAAGCGAACAGAATAGAAGCCCTACGATCTCCTTATCGTCCCCAAATCTGAAATTGTCTTGGACGACGAGGTCCTCGTACTTCTTGATCTCGTATTTATCAAGCAGACCTTTCTTGACCTTGTTAAAGTCCCATGCGATAACAAACTGTCCTGTAGACGTGACGATGGCGTTTTCTGACTCGGTTTCAGATTGGTTGAACCTGGAGACGCCCGTGCCTTGAGCAACTCCTACTTTGGATAAAAATAACCACCGTACCTGGCAGGGGAGAACGATATGTCGTGATTCATATAAGCGACGTGCTCTCCGCGCAGCTATGTACACGAATGATTGAACTGATTTGGTCCTGACATGATCAAAGCGTACCTGGAGACGGCGAGGTATCGGTTTCGCCGCCGCCGGGAAGCTGCGATCGAATCCGAGGCTTCCCGCGTATCGCCCCTCGCCAATGAGCGTGTCAATGAGTAGCAGATATGTCTTGGTCGTGGCCACGACATAGCGACCATCCGCCGTAACATCAATCCCAATAATAGGATCACCCAGAGGGGGCAGCGCCGTCTTTGCGATCTTACCAATAGAGTCGAAGAGCCGAATGTCGCCCTTTTCGCTGGCGACAGCAAGTTTGCCAGTTTGCGTCGTGGCGACGCCGGAGAATTTGTTCTTGCTGACGTACTGCTTGAACTGCGTCTCGACCATCTTGGTCCCCGAAATACGCGGGTCGATGCGGAAGAGCGCATTGTGCGACGCGCCGACGAGCGTCTGCTCGTGGGTGGTAGGTGCAAATTTGTTCTGGGGCGCAATGTGGTCGACGGTGATGTCGTCGTGCACTTTCCACTCTTCCACAATCTTGCCACGCTCGAGATCCATACTATACAATGTATGCGGGTCCCCAGGATTCTTCAAGATCATCTTGGTATCCTGCTCGTGTAGCATAACCTTGAAGAGAAAACACTGTGAGATGCTCATCCTATCCAATGTTGCGCACAAAACATACCTGGCTGGGCCTGAACTCCTTGCCTTTGGTGGTGGAAATCCCATCGATGGTCCCACCATACTTCATCTGGTGGTCGCTACCCCGAGTAAAGTAGCCGATCTTGCTGCCCCGAACAACATAAGACCGATCGCCCTTGTATCCAACAGTGAGCTGAGAATTGCGCTCGCCATTGGCCAAGGGGGGCAGCTGATCTTCCTCGTCTTCCTCCTCCTCCTCCTCGGAATCACTGGACTCTGGGTGGAATTTAGAGAACGGCAGGACAGGGAGAAGAATTTCGGACGAACCGTTAAGCCCCAATTCCGACTCGATCTCTTCCTCTTCCTCTTCTTCATCCGAGGCGTTGGGCATTTCCACGTCTTCGCTTGCGCTCATGATGTAGTTTTGCTCGTCGGGCTTGACGGCAGCATCAGCTCAGAAAAGTAAACACCGAGAAGAAACAGACGCACCTTGATTTTACCCCATGCAGTCTGGTAAAGCGTTTCCCAGAGAGCCTGGGTAAACGTTTGAAGGAAGGCCTCTACGTCCTGCGGTTAATTCCGGCCAAAGTCCATTGAAAGCTTTGTGCTCACCATAGTCCTCCATCTCCCCGGTGAATCTCAGGACCCAACTCGTCATAACTTGGTCATCGCCCAGGTGGTTCCAGGTGAGAGACCGCATCTTGCTTGTCCACCGCTGGTTCATGTCGGTGGAGACCTTGTGCGCGAGGAGCTGTCCCTCGTCGCTGGAGGCCGTCAACCAGCTGTCGAACGACACGCCCTTGAGGATCCTGGCCGTCACGGTACCGTGCTCGACAAATTGACCCTCATCGCCGTCCCAAAAGTACAGGCCCGCTTCCTTCTCGACCAAAACGGGTAAGTTTGCGAGAGGGACGCGTTTCCACTGGGCGCTCGGGATTTTCCTTTCGGGGACTCCACAAGGGGTTCTACAGCCTCCGTCTTCGTGGCCACCTTTTTCCGATGAACTGGCTTGGTTTCCGTAGGAGCCCTGTGATAAGTAGTTAAGAGGGCGCCCTCAATAACGTCGCGTGCACCACTCACTTCCAAATGAACTCCTGTAATTCTTTGTCACTGACGTTGTCTGCGCCGACTTTGTACTTGCGCTCGTACATGGCGCGGTACATGCAAGTTTCAAAGAACGCGCGGGTTGGTGCGTTCGTGCCAACGGCAACATACTCGTAAAACTCGTCAACGTCGCCCTGCAGATCGCGCCACACGAAATTCGGTTCCCCGTCGGTTTCCCCAGCACGGAATTCGAGATCCTCCGCAATGAGGAAGGTCTTTTCCTCGTCGGCTGTGGCACACGATTGGCTGAGAAGACGGGCTAAAAAACGAGGATTCACGCACTCTCGTCTTCGTCCTCGAGCAATTCCTGATCTCCATCCTCGTAGACTCGGGTGATGACCAGTTGGAAGTGATGTTCGACGGTAGATACGCGTCGGATAGTCGCCATTGCGTCATTGTAGCTTCAGGAATTCAAGGACGGGCCGCGATTGAATGGAAAGGGGGACATACATGCATTCTCTGGACGTCCGAATATTCCCTAAACCAAGGTCAGTACCGGCTGAAAGTTTGACGCCACCTGAGATACGTACCTGGGCGAACAAGGTATAGCTGCCCCGCGGGGATCTTGACAACCTCGGCAGCGTTGGGGTCCTCTGTGAACACATGAGTGGCGTTCTCCGGGGCGTAGTATGGCACGCACGCCAGACTTTTCCGATTACTGGAGGATGCGGGTGAGATGGGTGAGATAAGGGGTCGGTGGAGCACGTACAGCTCTTGAAAATGTTCATGACTATAAAGACGTTTTCAGGACGGCAAACGCGCGATGTCTGGGTGTCGATTCGGAGAACGACGCGACACTGTGGGTCGGTAGAGCAGAACGGGTGTGCTGGGTTGTGGTGGCAGAGGGAAACCAGCAAGTGACTTTGTCCAAACTTGGAGCGGTTACGCGAAAAGCGTGACTCGGCTAGGTCGCCGCTCTGCTCGTCCTGCTCGCTCAATGGCGTCCTCCCCAGACCACCGCTTGACGTCGTCCCCGTTCGCGAGCTCTACCAGTAAGTCGAAATCTCGCCGTACGCGTCTATCCAACTCCCCTTTCCAGGACAGTTTAGCACCGATCCCGCGACACCCCTCCGCGGGTCAGAGAGCCGCATGGCTGGCGAGGCGAGTCGTTTACGCGATTTAAGTGTTTGCCCTACTCAAGCAACCTAGTTCGGAAACGACTCGCCTACCTCCACGCTCTCCGAGTCGGCGTCGTTTCGGTTTAGTGACTCGGCCTCTCGTTCGGCCTTTCGCGCTACCTACACGCCCGCGAGCGGTACACCCAGCAGGAAGAACATCGTACGCTCAGACCCGTCCATCTTGACAGCTTTTGACCCTGCGGACCGCGAGTTGTACGAGCTTTGGGCGCCCAAGAATTAATATATACATTCACAAGCTGTTAAGAAACATGGCCAGCCCTCCTCCCGCGGGGTTTCCACTCTGCTTCTCCTTCGATTGTCTCTCCTTATTGCGGTCCAGCATTGATTGCAGCCCACCCTTTTTCTTGGGTCGAGGTTTCGGGAGCCTGAACGTGGCGGCAGGACCGGGCTGTGGTGAGTTTGACGGTGCCTCTCTGACTTGTCGTGTCGCAAGAGGTTTTTGCTCGTCGGGCGCGACATTTGCTAATTGTTGTGTCGCAAGAGCTTTCTGCTCGTCGGGCGCGACAGTTGCTAATTGTTGTGTCGCAAGAGCTTTCTGCTCGTCGGGCACGGCGCGAATCACATTGCTTTCCACGCTACTCTGTGTGCCCGGCCGCCGTACCCGCGGAAAAAGCGCCGCATTCCCACGAGGCACGGGCAGCGTCTCCACCCACCCGCACACTAAACAGGTCGTCTGAATTGCCCGAGTTGACGCTTTCGTCCGGATGGTCCGCACGCTGCTTTCACCGCGATGAAGCGCGGAACCACATTGGCGGCATGAATTGGACGCTGATTTGATACGGACAGAATGGAGGGCCGCAAGACTGGGCGAGACGGTGAGCAGCGCGTACGGCAAGGCCGCCTGAAATCTTGTCGTCGCGTCGTCCATGAATGGAATTGATTTGGCATCAAATTCAAACATGCGCAAACAACGCGGTTATTGTCCTCGTGGGGAACAATGGACTGCCGGTCGAAAACAAAAGAGAGGGCCTCGATGCAGACAGCATCAGACAGCCGTTTTGTCGCGCACACCTTTCTTTCACCAACCACCATCATGCCCTATCCACGCCCAGCCATGAACACCACGCACTCCCCGCCTGTTTCTTATAACTCCGCCTCGTGTGACCCACTCCCTCCGTCTTCCCCTCTTACACCCACCACCTCTCGCGGTCGCCGACCGTCCATCTCGAATCCAATGCACTGGCTTTCCCGGAGCTCGACTCAATCCTCCGTTAGCTCTACCAAACCGGCGCGCATCTCGGAACCAAAGCTCATCCGCGGCATCGAGATCATGTCCTCCAGGGCTGGCGTCCTTGGCTCTGGTGCTACCGTGGTCCGAACCCCAGACGAGGCCCTCAGAGATACCAGGGTCCGCCTCACTCACGATGGCACTGTTGGAGGAGAGGAGCAGGTTCAAGAGATCGAGTACCATCACTCGCCGCCTAGTTCCAACGGGTCGTCCTCGTCGGAGGACGAGGACGAGATTCCCTCTCCTCCGGATAGCCCCCCGTTGCCTCCCCTGCCCTCCGACTCAGAGGAAAAGCCGGCCTTTCACTTTGATGCCACTCCTCAACCATTTTCCTTTCCGCCTCGCCCAAATCGTGCGGTGCCGAGCACCCCGACCTTGGCTTTACGCCCGTCTTTGAAGACAAAGCGGACAGAAAGCGTCGTCGCACCCTGCGAGGTGGTTCCCGCCCTCCCCGCCAACGTATCTCCGACCCCCGTCCCCCCGCCTTTCAACGCCATCCTCGTATCGGACGCGCCGGCGCCCACCGCCGACCGGGCCCGCATAATTGTTTCCCTCGAGACATGTACTACGACCTACAAGACCACCCTGGACACCCTCGAAAGTCGCCCCTCGCTCCTTTCAAGCTACATCGCGTCGCTGTTCGGACGACGCCGATCCGACTCGGTGGCCTCGTCGGTGTACTCTACGGCCAGCGCAGATATGTCGACGTACCGCCACCATCTTACGTCCCAGGGGCTCCTTCCCCAATCCTCGTCCTCCGTGCACATCTTCCTCGATCGCCCCAGTGAGCCGTACGTCCTCCTTTCTCCCCACACTCAATCGTTTGCTCATATCATCCTACTAGATACCCACACATCCTAAGCTACCTCCGCTCCCCGGGTGCGTCTCCGGGCGGCCCCGAGGTGCTGCCCCCCCGCGCCGCTCAAGCCAGTCTGGACGCCCTCCTCGAGCTCCGCGACGAAACCGCCTACCTCGGGCTCGACGCCCTCCACAAACTCTGCGTCGAGGAGATCCGCCAGCGGCACGGCCCCCGGCCGCGCAGCACCATGACGCGAGGGCACAGCGGCAGCTCGATCCACAGCCTGCACGCGTCGGTCAGCAGCCTGCACACGATGCTCGAGCGCGCGGAGCGCCGGCACGAGTCGCACTCGCGACCGGCGAGCAAGGACAGCAGTGTTGACGAGATGGGCGCGCGGTCCCCGCCGACTCCCGAATCTTGGGCCGGCCGTCGTGGGCACAGCCAGACGCGCCATGGTTCTTTACGTTCCCCACCAGTTGGCTGGATATGATCTCACGAATGCGCGTAC
Organism: Mycena rosella; assembly: GCA_029378255.1. NCBI lineage: Eukaryota > Fungi > Basidiomycota > Agaricomycetes > Agaricales > Mycenaceae > Mycena > Mycena rosella. The sequence continues at coordinate 142,024 of JARKIE010000216.1, read as the reverse complement.
CGTACCGACTGTAGCATAATATTTGTCCTTCCTTACCTAACTTACATATGTACATATAACAATAACTGTATCTACGCTCGCTCGCTGACGCCTTGATGAATAGACTGGTTTAATTTTCAATTTGAGTGTGCGCATCAATTAGGTTCAAAGCGTATGGATGCTTCAAATCGCGGTCACATGATCCACCTTCTTCGAGGCAACTGAGGGAGGGAACTGAACTGAACTTCGGTTGTGGTGCATTTCGCCATTTTAACTACGCGGCGGAACCCTAGGTATACTCGGGATAGGAATAATATCAGTTGCAAATGAATGAGAGCGGGCGAAAAAGCGTGAACCATACGCGAAGTACGGAAAACTCTGGAACGAGACTAAGCGAGGGGATAGTCATGACGCAAGGAGGACGGCGGGCTTTGAATAAAATGCTTGTGGAGCGAGCTTTTAGTCCGAGCGGAACAACTTGCTTGCATTCCAAAAGACAAACATTGCACAAATCTTGTCAGCCGCCCACCCACCTCTTTCTTCTTTACTACCACCATCTCGCACCTCTACTTCGTCCGCTCCCTCGCGATAACTCGCACAGCAGCGTTTGGTGAATGAGTCCTGCATTCCATCGCACCCGACCGTCCACTGACACTCCACGCTGTGCCGCTCGCTGGGGGGATTCGGGGGAATGGTGTATGGTGCGCCCGTCGTCCGTCTCGTCTTGTACGTGCTTGCTCTCCTCAGCCACTGAGCATGGCTGACGCTTGAGTGCGGTTGAGCGTCTCCCTCCCTCCCTCCTTCCTCCCTTCGGTGATGCACTTCTTCGACGACGACATGCTCCTTCCTCCGACCTCGCAGAATGACGCCTCCACTCCTTCCACGACGACGCATTCCTTCTTTCGACGACGCCCGCCTCCTTCAACGACGGCTACCTCCTTCGACAACGGGGTATCTCGTTTGAGGACGCCCTCCTCACTTCAAGGTCGTGGACGACGACGCAGCAAGACCTCATGTTCAAGCCTCAAGACTCGGGACCTCCAAGACGCTGTGAAGGTTCTCGAGACCCCAAAACACCTCAAGCATTCAAGCTTTAAGACTTCAAGACTCAAGACGCTGGGAAGGTTCAATGCGTCGAGATACCTCAAGTATTCGGGCTTCTTCTTCAAGTTCTTCCTGTCGGAGTAGGTAGAATCTTGAGGTATTGATGCAGTCTGGGCGTTGACCCCTACCTTTTCGATTCTGAAGCGCGCCGATTCTCGTAATTTTTTTCGTCGTAGCGTGCTAATTGCCTGGCGGAGTTCGAAGGCTTCAGACACCCAAAAGTAAGAAAAGACTGAGCTTAGTCGTACTGAGCGCTGAGCTCTCCCCCCGCATGCATAAAACTCGGTCGAATTGATTTTTTTTGTGCTCGTCACAAAAAGATACACACGATGAAAAATACAGTATACGCGACGTGAATCAGTATAATCGGCGCAAAAACGGGACAAGGTGAAGAGGAGGGGGCTTGAACTGATCGTTTGTCAGTAGAAAGGGTGCATAGTCAAAAGTAAAAGTACAATGTTCCGAAAATCTCGAATCCCTCTTGAAGTCTTCACCTCTTTTGCTCCGCATACGGGTTCATGCTGTAGACTTTGATGACGGGGGGACTCTTTGTCAGGTCCGCGGTGACAATGACCGGAACATTCATCAACTCGCGGATGTCCTGGATCTTGTGGCCCGAGGCGGTCGTCCGCAACCCTTCGAATTCAGGCTTGAGCTTGGCGATCGACTGCAGCCTCTGCCTGGACGTTTCCGGCTCCTCCGGTCCTTTGTCGCTACGGCCGAGCACAATCTCGTCATCATCGACCTCGTCTTCATCGAACAAGGCGCTTTCATCGTGGACCGAGCGAGATGCAACCTCCATCTTCAGAGCATGCTGCTCCGCGTTCTGTTTGACCTTCTTCAAGTGCTCATCGTCGCTGTTCTCCGCAAGCCAGCTGATCACATCGCGAGTGGACCAGTAGATCTGTAAAGTGTGCGTGTGTTCGTCGTACACATGGTTCTGGGAAGGGTTAGGCGTCGGCGAAGATAACGGGACCACAATAACTCACGTCGATGGGCATCTGGTCAACGTGAACCCTCTTCTCGATGCCGAACTCGGGGACCAGAACGTCGAAAGCAGCGTCAAGGACACCCACAACCTTGGCCTGGCGGACGACCGGCCCATATCGTTGAGTGAGATCAGCGATGAGGACACACAGGAACAAGTGCGCAGACTGCTCCTGGGCGAGAGTGGCGGAGTCCCGTTTGCTAAGACGGAAGGTTAGTTGTTAAGACGTTGGGCACGGCCTCTGCTCACATGTTGCACTGCTGGGCTACTTTGGCCACAGCATCACGATCCATGGTGAACTTGGGCTCGGCTGAACGAAATGTTAATGGGGGACATAGGTAAACAGGGGACAATACGGACCTCCGACGCCTTGCAAAACCGATTCCAATTGACGATGGACAAGCAGGTCCGCATACCGACGAATAGGAGATGTGAAGTGCGTGTAAAGGGGGGTGTTCAGGGCGTAATGGTTGTACTTGGCAATATCAAGCATTCCCGCGCAGAAATATTTGGCGCGGTGAGTGGCCTTGAAAGAGAGCAATTCAAGGAGCCTGCGCGCAGTGGGGTCGGTAATGGCATTGAAGGACCGCATGAGGGCTCCCGAGGAGGACGTGTCCATCTCATATCCCAGTCTCTGAGCGCGCTCGGTGAACGCGACCTAAGAACCAAAAAATGAGACTGTATTTAGGACGAAAGGTTAGCAGACGTACCAAACGGCGTTCAATCGGGTTATCGTGGCGGCGAAGGAGAGCTTGCTCTGGGAGATGCACAGCAATGTGCTGAGCGACCGCAATGTTGGTTAACAACATGAACTAGAAAAGATGTCTGAGAATGGGGTAGCGTATGTCAACTTAAGATATCACCTCCTCGATCAACTCGTTCGCGTCGGTGCGTTCGTATTGCCCGCAGTCAATGGGCAACCCATTGTCGTCCAACTTGAATTGGAGACGAAGAGAGTCTAGGCTGAGGGTGCCGTTTTCAAACCGACGGGCACGCAGGTTCTTCGCCAGGCCTTGAAGAACTTTGATGTCGTGCTCAATGTCGGCAGCCCCGTGTTCGGGAATGACGGGAACACCGCCCAAGGTTTGACCTTCAATTACATTCTGGGCATCCTGGTATGCCAGCTTGGCTGCAGACCTGAGGCTAAAGTCAACACGGAACACCATCTGGAAAGGAGACACATGCTTACTTGATGATAGTCTTCCCAAACCACTTCTTGAGGATAGTCCCATCGTCGTTCATGGTGAAGATCGTGGAAAAGGCCAATCGCTCCTGACCAGGAACAAGACTGCACAGCTGCTCACTGAGAGCCGGGGGAAGCATCGGGACGGCACGCTGAATGAGATAAACGCTGGTAGCACGTTTGCGAGCGTCACGGTCGAGCGCAGTGTTGGGCTTGACGAAGTAGGACACATCTGCAATATGGACTCCAACATCGTACGTGCCGTCCTCGTTCAACTTGACGGACAGAGCGTCGTCGAGATCTTTAGCGGTCTCGGGGTCGATGCTAAAGATACGGTCCGCACGAAGGTCCTTGCGAACCTCCAACTCCCTCTCGGGGATGCTTTAGAAAAGATGAGTATGATATAATGATCGCGCACTGGCCACTTACGCCCAAGGCATCGGAGGCAAACATTTGATCACGTTCTCTGTAAAGTCCTCCGTAGGGAAATTGCAATCTTTGAGCAACGCGCTGGTCTCGACCTCGACGTCACCAATGGGACCTAACTCCTCCACCAAGGTACCGAAGGGGTGCAGGGAACTGATCGGCTGCGAGAATACGTTAGCATTATTAGCTTGTGAGAAGATAAAGGTTACTGACGTGACGCTTGATGCACGCCACAAACAATTTGTCCACATACGCGTCGGAATTCTGGACGAAATCAGGCGGGGCCTGCTCCGTGGGGATGGCGATGAGCGGGACACGCTTGTCAGTTGGCTTGAACCAAACGATCTTGGGGCGCTCTATGGGCGCGCGGCGCGGCTCATCGCCGCGGTCTCCCTCACGTTCGCGGCGTTCAGCCTCCTGCTTCTCCTTCGTGGCGGCCGACGAAGGGCGGAGCAGACCAAGCGTGCCCGAAAACAGTTGACCGGGCATCCGCTCAACAACGGCGACAACATGGCCAGCAAATTGGGGCTTGACATCGTCGGTTACTCTGCATATCGAGATAAGTAGCGTGAATGATTCGAAAGAAAAGGCACGCACTCCTCGTCCTCAAACAACATCAACCCTTGGCCTTCGACCTCGACGTCGTCCTTCTTCTTGTCGTCTTTGCGACCAGCGCTGGACTTGAGGTCGTACGCAGCATTCTCTTCCTTTTTCCTCTTCTTCTCCTCCTTCTCCTTCTTGGTGCCCCATACTTCGTCGACGTCCAAAAGCTCGACGGCGACGATGTCTCCCTCAAGAGCACGGTTGCGGTCCTTGGAACCGCAGATGTAGATGTCCGCGTCCAGAACTTCGGTCGCGACATAAGCATCGGACCTGTTGCGCTTGTTGACGCGCAGGATTCCAACGACGAGCTTTCCGGCCGCGAGAAGGGGAGGAAGGGAAGCCTGGGGAAGGTAAGGCGCGAAAAGAGATTTGCGCTGCGGCTGGTTGGACTGCTGTTGAAGCTGAGACTGGAATTGTTGCTGCTGTTGTTGAAGCAAATTGATTCCGCCAAGACCAAGACCCATCATGTTGGCCGCCATCATATTGGGCAACATGTTCGGGAAGCTGAAGGACGCCATCTTGTGGTGATGACCTCCCGCCGCAGCGCGGAATTGCTGGAGGCTCTGCAATTGCGCCTGCGCCTGAGCGAGGTCCGCAGCAAATGCATTATTGCCGCCTTGGACACCACCGACGCCGCCGTCTGACGATAAAATATAAGTTACCAAGCACAAATAGCGTCGTGTGACCAACTTACTGATGCGCCAGCTATTATCCGCCACCCGCGAGGGTTGACGAGAATGTCCGCCGAAAGAGGCGGGATTGAAACCATCGTCGAAACCATCTTGCCCCGCGTATGGGTTACCGTAACTGATAGAACCGCCGATGCCGGGGCCGGGTTTGTTGACAACGTTCACGCTGTGTCTGCGGCCGTGCCCGCGCGGAATGCCTTGCGGCTGACCATCCAGTCCCAAGGCGAGCGTTCCCAGATTCCCGAACTGACCCATCGGGTTCTGAGGGCCGCCGAACCCGCCGCCCGCGCCCATCGGGACAGTGCTGTGTACACGTCTGTGGGCGGCTCCGCGGTTGGGCGCCAGTCCGGGCGTCTGGAACGACATGACTTGATTGGAGGCCAGCTGCTGCTGATAGAGCGCCTGCTGCTGTTGTTGAAGAGCCTCGATCTGGCTCTGTAAAGCAATCTGCGGCACGATTAGCTAGGGCGTAAGAACGACGACGACGACGTACCTGTTCGGCCATTATGCCGGTGATCTCAGCGCTTTCCGACTTCCTGTGCTTCGACTCGGTAGGACCATCAAAATTCTGCTGCTGCTGCTGGGGGAACTGGAAGTTGACGTCCTCCTCGTTAATGGGAGGGCCCATCGGACCACGCTGCTGCTTCCTGTTGCCAGCTCCAGCACCGAACATAAACCCGGGCGCAAGCTGCGGGCGCCCCGTCGGCCCCACAGAATCTACGTGTTCCTGCTGAGCAGCCAACGCGGCGAAGCGCGGCGCCATGAAGCTCTGCGACTGCGCACGCGGCTGGTGCCCCGGCTGCTGGTAGTAGTTCTCCGGGATCTCACCCTCCTCGAACGACGCACCGCCGGCATCCTCGGCATCCTCGACCATCGATCCCAAATGAGGCGCAAACGAGTTGAAGTTGCCAGACAAGGCTGCTCCGACGGACGCGGCCTTGCGATGCTTAGCATCCGCGGCACCGCCGGGGTTCATTCCTGGATAAGCCGCAGCGCCCGGCTGGAACACGGGTGCGTTGATGGGGAGGTTGGAGTGGATCTGGGGCGTGGGCATGTTGAAGGCGCTGTTATTGTTGGCGTTCGGCTGCGGGGAGGTCGTCTTGAGATCGGCAATGACCCGCTGAAGCGAGGAAAGGGCGTCGCTCGATTCTTTGCTCTGCGAAGGAGCGGGGGAAGACGACTGCTTAGCAGATCCTTGATCCCGGGGGGCGTTGTTATTGTTGTTACGTCCTCCCTGGGAAGCAGACGGCTGCCCTTTACGGTGGGCAGCAGCAGGCTGGCGCCCGCCGTTGTTCTGGTTCTTGTTGCGCTGGTCCGGCTTCCGCCCGCTCTCAGAACCTTTGCGGGAAGTCGTGTCAGAGCCCGACTCTACAGCGGGACCGGCGGGGGGCGGCTTCTTATTTCCCGTCCTGGAAGGTGTCGGAGCAGCTTGTGCAGACGAGGCGGTGCCCGCCGGTCTGCCAGAACTCGAAGGGTTCCTCTTGGAACCTCTATTGCTGGCAGATGAAGGGGGTTTCTTCTCGTCCTTCTTGGGGGGCGGCTGGGTTTGGGGCGTAACTTCGTCGGTCATATCGTTCGTAACGAGAAAGAGAAGGTGTTTTCGAGTCTTTTTGTGTTTTGAATTTCAGTGTCAAGTGAGTCCTGCTAGCACGACATTAGTCTCAGGTGCCAACAAGCGGACAAGAGGGTCATTAAGAGCTCACCTGGAAGGTGGATGTGTTTATGGAACGGCTGTGCCCTGCAGGGCGAGTGAGGAAAGAATGCAAGAGGATGGAGCTTATCAGTGCTGGCTCGAACCGTCACTGCAGGTCACTCGTCTTCCCACGCTCATGTCCAATCAGGTGCCGGTACAGAAATCTCGCAAATATTGCGTAGTATAGAGTACCAGAATGTCTATGTAGTCTATAAGTTACCCAGTGTACCCTACACCCGCCGGCCTACGCCTTCAGCTTTTTGATGATAGCATTGGTATATTCGCTGGTCGACGCCTTTCCGCCAAGATCACCCGTGATGAATTTACCTTCCGCGATGGTCTAGCCGCAGCCAAATTAACATTTACACGACGCGTCAGAAGACGCCTTACCGTCAGCGCCGCCTTCTCAATCTTGTCCGCATAATCAAACAAGTTCATGTGGCTATTTTTGACTTTAGTTGGGGTGTTCCGGGACGAGCAGATCGACGCACCGCAACATCATGAGGGAAGACAGCAGGAGCGCAGTGGGATTAGCGAGTCCCTTTCCTGCAAAGGGATCAGCGGACAGTCTAAATTTACGTGCGTCGGGTGCATACCAGCAATGTCGGGCGCGGAACCGTGCACGGCCTCAAAAATGGACGCGTCCTGCACCAAGAATTAAGCCGGAGATCAGCGCGGGCACAGCACACCACTTACACGTCCAATGTTCCCGGAGGGAGTCAGTCCCAGTCCTCCAATGAGCCCGGCGCACATGTCGGACAGGATATCACCGTATAGATTGGGCATCACCATAACCCGGTCCGAGTACGGCTTGGGGTTCTGCACGATCTGCAGGCAGACGCGGTCGAGGAGATCCTCGTCATACGACACGCCAGGGAACTCTTTCGAGACCTCGCGGCACGCCGACAAGAACATGCCGTCCGACATTTTCCTATCAAAAAAAAAATTAGGATGCGCGAGAAACCAAGTCGGGCGCACGGACATGATGTTGGCCTTGTGAACGGCGGTGACGCGCTTCCGACCGCTGGTCTCGGCGTAGTTGAAAGCGTAGCGCGCGACACGCTCAGAGGCGTCCCATGTAATCAGTTTGATGGATTGGACCACACCGTCGACGATCTGGCTGCTGTTAGATGAGAATACAAGCTGTAGTGTAGGCCGCGAACCTCGTGCTCAATTCCAGAGTACTCTCCCTCCGTGTTTTCACGAATCAGAACCGTGTTAACGTCGTCGTACGGGGTCTTGAATCCCTGGATGGACACGCAAGGTCGAACGTTCGCGAAAAGGTTGAATGTGCGGCGCAGCGTCAGGTTAAGGGAGACGTGACCCTTCCCGACTACCAAAATGTTAATTGCATTAGATGATATTTTTTTCGGAATGCTCACTCGGAGTCGCCAGCGGGCCTATATGGAACGTCAGGACTTATTCGACCAGGGGAACAGCATCCGTACCTTTCAGGGCGACGGTGTTCTTTTTAACAGAGTTGATTGCGTTGTCGGGAATAACGGTCTTGCCGCCCTTCAGTATCGGCGTCACGCTGACCTCCTCCCATTGAATAGGAACCTGCTGAGGATTAAAACAGAGGTAATAGGGTAGACTCTATGCGCACCCCGGCGGCAACGTAGATGTCCTTGATAGACTCGCTAATCTCCGGTCCGATACCTGGCAAAAGTGTTGGCAATCTGGCACCGTCGAGCCCGAGAAAAGGACGCACCGTCTCCGGGAATCAAAGTGACGGTGTATTTGCCCTTAGGATGGGTCATTAGCACGAGAAAGCCATAACCAGTGCGATGTGGCTCACGTTGCTGTCTTTCTTACCAGCGAAAGCAGCGGTGGCTGCGGCAGAGGCGTATCTCCGGAATACCTGGACAGAATGAGTGGTGTGTTGAGGGGGATGGTGTAGGCGCACCGAGGAGGGACCGAGAGCGCGTTGGGCGACGCCAGCAAGGGGTCGGGATAACATCGTAAAGTACAGGATCAAAAATGTTCACTGTAGCACGTGCAGATAATCTAACCGGTAGTCGAACTCGGACGTGAACTGCAGCCCGCAGGGTATCTCGTACATGTATTCAACCAAAGCCCTCTATGCAAAAAATATATATACATCATCCGCTGAGCAGCCCATTCAGCTGCTGCCGATACTTCTCCATCGTCTCCTCCGTCTTGTCGTCTTCCACCTTGTCCTGTACCTACAGCACATTGAGCGCAGTGGGCCGGAAGAGCAGCAGCCATCACTCACAGGAAGGTCCGTCCCCACCGAGCCCGCTTGGCCCAGCTTGCCGTCCGTCAGCTCAGCCAGCACCTTATCCACCTCCGCGTCCGCCTCGTCTTCCAGCTCCTCGTCCTCGTCCATGTTCAGCGTGTCCTCTAGCATCTCATCCATAATCCCTGCCTGACGCGGAGTCAATCGTGCAGCAACACCCCAGCATGGACACCGACAGACCTTGGTCATCTCCATGCTCATCTCCCGCATCGTCTGGCTGATCTGCGGTAACTTAATGAGCGCATTCGAGAGCTTCATGATCTCGGTCGATTTCTGCAACGAGCCCGTCACTTTGATCATGGCTGCAGCAGATAAGCGTAGCCCGCGCACAGCTTAAGACGACCCACCCATTTGCTGCGTGAGCTGCGTCCCGATAGAGCCAAGCCGCGCCTTGCTGACAGACAACCGATCCTTCTGCTTGTCGCTCCGCACGACCTCCCGCGCGAGTATTCGCGCCGACTTGACGTCCCCACGCGCAGCATGCTGTTTTACGGATTTCCTGGCCTGTTTCGTCGCCAGATCGAGCTGAATAGAACATATTTCATTCGTAGCAAGACGTAAGGAAAGACGGGCTAAATCGAACCTGCCTCATTTCGCGGTCGAGATGGCGGGTCTCTGTGCGCAACCTGAGCTGCCACTCGCGCACCTTCTCCTCCGGCGTCGGCCCATACAGAAATCGGTTAATGGTCTGCATCGCAGCGAGAGGCACAGTCAGTTAGGCGCTGTACTGCGCTGTAACTGTTGACCTCTATTTCCCGAATGACGTCGATCCGAATTGGACAGGGGCTTGGCGTGCCATAATTCGAAAGACAAAGAAAAATACAACAGCATATCTGATACAGTGGAACAAGTTTAAAACAGCCTAAGGGCCCCGCTGTATCTGGTTCACCAACGCCTCCCAGTAGTTCGAGTTCCAATCAGAGTCTTCCGCCAAGCCAGGGAGGCCTCTCGCGCCTGATGCGCCCACCATGGGCGCCGTCCCGACCCACCCAGCCGTGTCGGACGTGCCAGGGAGCCCCCAATTAGCGACGCCGGTGTTGCTCCCATCGAGCGGGGGCCCATTGCTAAGCGTCGTGCACCAGTGGTCCAACAACGACTGCGCCGCCGACTCATCATCCGGACTGCCAGTCGCCGTCGGCGACATCGGAAACTCATCCTGCGACCCATGCTGCAGCCGGTGGAACGTCGGCGAGTTCGGCATGCGGCCAGACGTCGCGAACGTGCCGTTTCCGGTCGTAAAGCCCGAGCGCGCGTTCGGTGGTGCTGGCGAGGAGTTTTGCAGGCCCAGGAGCAGGTGCGCTGGGTGCTCTGCGTTCTCGCCGCTCAAGACCGGATCGATTGGGATGCGCCGGGGACCCCCGGCTTGGTTCTGCATTTGCGAGGCCTTGTCCTTCAAAAACTCGATCGTCTTGAGCTCTCTACGCGTCGTTTCGTCTAACTCTCGGACGCCCTCATGCGAGACTACAAAGTGGTCTAGAATCTCGTGCATCTTCTCAGAGTGCACGCCGGCGGGGTCGAGAACAAGATAGATGCCCTGGTGGGAGGATGAGATGCCAGACCGTAGCACACCAGACCATACTCACTGCTATTAATGTTGTCTGGAACTCCCGGTAAGCGTTTGAGAGCGATTCCTGCGTCTCTTTAGGAACTGTTTCGCGGAATGCTCGGCGAACATCAAAGTCCTTGATAGCAGATTCGAAACACGCGTTACGGGAGCGCGCGTAGCGTTCGCTCTTCAGTTTGCGCAAGATATACGGCATGTGCAGACTGTTGCGGACGAAGAGAACCTCCGTCACGAGAAGGAATCTGTGTATCGGGACATAGGTCAACGTTTCGTCGAGGGATTTGTCCGGGTCTAGGGAAAAGTGTGGAGGTAGCGTATTGATAAATTGGAGCAACTCGTCGTCCATCGCGAGCACCTCTGAATAATGGCTAACGCTTCGAACTTGCTGGAAGTGGTGCACCATGCGCCCAATGATGGTGGCCAACTGGTGTCTCAAAATGACATAAGTCATCCGAGTAGGATTCGAAAGGGGCAGAGGGTTGCGCGTGTGAGCGGGCAAAGGTTCGTCATCGATGTTGGAAGGCGGAAGGGTAGAGGTATAATCATCTTGAATCGAGTTCGGCCTTCCCAGGACCAGTGCATACGATCGGTCGGCGTGATAAAGGTACGACCTATGAGGTGTGAATGTTATGTTTGGGCCAGGTAGGGAGACTAGCTACCAGATTCTGCGTCGGTATTCGACGAGAGCTGGTTCCATATTCTGCGCATTGACTCAGTAAATGCATAAATGCACAGAGAACCGCATACCATGCTCGAGCCATCACGATGGAGACCGAGAGCTTGGGCGGTCTTTACCGCGGCACCGAGCTGCGAATAGCACTCGGTGATGCGCCGATCAAAAGTCAGGAAACGCGCGCTCTGAGCAGGAAATTAGAACTAGATACGGGCGGGACAAGTTGATCTTACCAAGAGCCTAGTGAGTACAATATCTAACGAGTCGGGTTGGATGACGGCGGCGATGAGAAGCGACCTGCGTGCTGAGTGTGCGTCAGCAGCCAGCCTGAGGCAGAAGGAAGTACGAACAGGACCAATAATATCGTAGCGAGGTCACTCTGCGGGTGCGGGCGTCCCCCGCGATATTCTCCGGCGCGAGCCTGACGGAAATGGCGAGGACCGCAAACAGAAGCGGCAGGAAGCTGACATCGCTCGGGGCCCCCACGCCGTTGGTGCCATGCTCGCAGATGGAGCTATACGAGGTCCGGAAATCGCGCTCCGAGATGGGGTAACGGGTCCAGTTGCTGTGAACGGTGAGCGGCAGCCGCGCCCCCCAAGGTCGACAGAGATACGTACATTGTGCGGAAGTAATAGTCGACCAGGACGGCGGACGTGCGCGTCGGGGGCAGCTCCTGGAGAAGCTCGGCGACCTTGTGGGGGGAAACGCCGCACTCCTGGACAAGAGTTTTGAGATTGTCCGCCGCCGAGGGCTCGAGCCCGATCTGGACCGCACCGAGGATGGCGTCCGAGGGCGGCGGCAAGGTCATGTCGTATGCGACCGCGCCGTTACCCGTTGCTTTCTCACCTGTGCCAGGCATCACGACGTGCTCGAGCTGCTCCAAGACGGATCCAGGTGCGATGCTCCCGGACGCGCTGTTGCCGTACCACTTGCCGCTCTGAAAGGTACCGCCACGCGGGTCCTGCTCATCGGGCAGGGAGCGAGTTTCATCGTCCTGGGCACCGGAGAGGTGCCGTTCGGAGCTTCCGGGTGTCCCAGGGGGGCAGAACTGGGGCAACGCCATCTCTATGATGTGCTCGAGGCGGGCGAGGCGAACAGAGACATCCTGGTCGGACTTGCCGGGCATGTAGGCCTTACACAGGTGAGGGACCTGAGGTGGATATTTCATCAGGTTATTTGCTGTATGTGGTAGAGCTAAATTATAACCTTGCGCGCGACGCAATGCGAGCAGGGCACATCCCTGCGTAAATTAGCAAATCAGAGTACGTCCTGGAAACTGGATAGATAAAGCTCAGACCGATTGCAGCGTTGTTTCCGTCTATGACACTCGCCACTTTCGGGTGAGTCGGGTCTATGAGTACGAAGCGGGCCAGAAAGTGGATGTGAACGCACCAAGAGAAGCTGAAAAGAATATGCTCAGGTTATCTATCGGCCGAGTTTCGGACTCGATGGACTTGCCTAACTCTAGTCCGTTTCTTACTGCTGCCCGATGGATCCGATTCATTGTCGTCTCCCGACATCTTTTTGCGCTTTGAGGCCCCCGCAAACGAGGCGCTGTCGTTATCGGGCTTGGCCATCGGGGGGGAGCAAGTAGAGTGACTCCTTTCGGATGTCCGGTCCGCAACGGTCGGATTTTTGATTGCCGCGTTCATGCGGCGACGTTGAACTATTCGAAGGGAGTGATATAATGAAAGGCTACATTTTATTACACGAAACACTGCAGCCAGCTTGTACTGGACTTTCAATTTTACAACGAGAGATCCGTCGTACTGAGGATGAAATACGAATAAATCACTGCAAGACAGCGTCAAAAGAAATCCAACAACGAGCAAACTGGGACGAACAGAGAAATACATCAACTTTGCTTGCGCCTGGTGAAGTGGCTTAAAGCCGAGCCTGAACGCCTCGAGCGAAGCGCTGGCCTGTGCGTCCGTCTGGCTCACCGAATCAGACAAATTGAGCGTGCTGTTTGGATCGTAATGGTTCTTGGCCCTCGAACATACGATGTCGGCATCTAAGAGCACGAGAATCAGCGGGTAACACGAAAGGACATGGAGGACTCACAGTACACGGGGGCCGGAATCGAAACGGAGCGCGTAGAGCGGGCGTAGAGATGGCACAAGGCGAAGGATAGGGACTGCAACGCGTCGGCGCTGGAGTATGATGAGTACCGCTGACTCAAAGAGGATTACATCGAGTTCCGATTCACCTAAATTTGTTCTCCTGGGCACCGCGTTAGCTCGATAATGCGAGCGAGGGAAAGGAAAGGCTCACATCATACAGGACCGAATAATGCGCGGGACGGCTCGTACCAAGCAATCCTCCGTGCGACTGGAGATAGAAGTCGAACTCGGTGGGGTGAGAGATTTCTGTGTCGACGACGGTGCCTGCCTTGCAGTTGCCGCTGCGGTCCGCGTCGCGCTCCGACTGGGGGAAGAATCTGACGTGGTGGCGCTGTCGAGTGGGAATCAGTGGACGGTCTGGGATGGTGGTGGCGGAGACAGACCTTCCCGACAACGATGATGGTGATCTTGGGGTTGATGTTGAGCGATGCGCACGCCTCTGCGGATATGGTGAAACACAATACAAATAGGAAATGGCCAAAACATACTCTTGATCAATGGCAGTTCTGTCGCATGATCAGTAAGTACGAAAGAGGAAAGACGAGTTGTCGCTCACCTTGCTCTAAAACCTGCTTGAACTGTCCCTCGGAGACACCATCTGAGAGTAGCGTGAGGGACAAGTTGAACGAAGATGTCAAGTCGAACCCACCGCGATAAAAGATGATGCGCTTCGGGGCAGTGTTGCCGGCCGCCTTCTTCTCCGCCATGTCGCGATGCTTCATGTACATCGAGAGGACGTGATGGCTCATCGATTCCAGCTCCTCGATCATTTCCTGACGAGAAGTTTGGACGCGGCTCGCAGCGACGTACTTGGCGGTGTCCGAGTCGACGTTGGCGACGAGGGCGGTGAACGAAGGGCGGCCATCGGAGCCCGGGGCAGGATGGATTACATCGGCTGAGGGGATACCAGTCAGTTATGAGCACAGGAAAGGTAGAAGAAGCGACGGACCGCCCATGACAATGGTTGGGTTGTGATGGTCAGTCAAGATGGAGACTGAAGAAGGGTCGGGGATGGTGTTGATGCCACCAAGCTTAACGTTAATCCTGACGCAGAAGGGTAAGCAAACGACAGGATATATAAGGCAAAAAGCCTCACTTCAGGCAAACATTCGCATAATATTGCGGTTTGGCGCGGAAGCATTTGCTCGACTTCAGGCACTGGGTGGCGACACCCATCGTGATATCACCGAAGCTGAGGCGGAAGAATGAGGGCAAGTATAAGGGACGAAAAGGAAGGCACGTACTGCTTGACGGACGTGTAGATATCGTTACCGCCCTTGTCGTAGCATAAGTATGCATATCTCTTCAGAGATAACGTACTCACCTCGGGAAGGATGACCACCATGAGATTGGGGCTGGCCTTCATTTGTTTGGCGCAGGCGGCGCCGGCCTCTCTCAGCTGGTCGGCAATTATACCCTGGCCATTCTTCCAGAATATGAAAGGGGTCGGTGCGAGCTTGATGCCTGCGACAGTGTGAGTTCGAGCGACGGAAGAGGGCAAGAAATAACATACCAACGTCGCGGCAGCTGTTGACCAAGCCGTCGATCATGTCCTGCGCCGCGCCCTTGTCGAAACGACGCTATAGGATATTTCAGAGGAGAATTCAAGAAAGAGGATGGTTGAACACACCTGCTGCTCGTAGATGACGACGACCCAGCGTTCAATGATGCCCGGCTTGAAGAAGCGCTTGTCGACCATGTTCCAGGCACCATCGCGAGGAGTCTAGGAATGCACAGGTAAGCAACCGAAATATGCAGAGAAGAAAAAAAGACCAACAATAGTCAGCTGGCGGGAACCAACACCGTACTTGAGCATCGGTGGCTTTAAGACTCTGGCCTGGACCTTTAGAGGGCCGGCGGTGTGGTCGACCGTCATCCCGAACTGGCGGACGTATTCGGATTGGCCGTACGCGAGGACCTGTTCACGACTGAGAAACGAATCGAGGAGCTTCCAGAAATTAAACGTACACCAAGGCCATTGACGATGCTGTGGAGACGGTCGGCGGGCTTCTTGGTCGCAAAGTCGAGGCTGAGTGCGAAGGTGAGTTGACGGTCGCATCAGTCGGGCAAAGACGTACACATCCTTGGTTTTCTCGGGGGGCACTTGCTTCCTCATCAACTGCAATAGATGTTGGAATAAGATCATAATGAGCGGGGAAGAAACTCGCTTGTCCAGGAATAACGGTGCAAAGCTCTAGAAAGTAAGTCATTGGCATGTTCCAAAAAAAAAATTAGTGGCTTACCCAAGGGAATTAAAGCTCCAGAGCCGACTTCACAGCAAATCACGTCCGGGAACTGGAGTCGCTTGTTCTGCGTGTTCTGGAAATAATCAGCAACCGTCAAGGTCTGCCCTTCACGCATTTTGAACGTCAAAGAGGCCGCGCCGGCAGTGCTGAGCTTTTTGATGACGCGGGGTGTCTGGACTTGGCCAGTAGTAGGACCGGCGTGGGTGGTGAGGACGCGGATGCCACTGATGAAGCGCTGGAGGCGGAGGCGCTCGCGATCCGGGAAACCGCGCTTGGGTGACAAGGCGTTGGGGTCGTTCTTGCCGATGTACTCGAGGCAAAGGCGGAGAAGCGGGCCATGCTTGTACATGGTCCCGGTCGAGATGTCGACGTTGATGAGCATCTTGCCAATACCGGGACGAACCGATTGAAAGTATCCGCGCTAAATGGCAGAAGTCAGTTGATTTGAGAACGGACTAGAGAGCGTTAAACTGACCCACAGCTCTAAGCCCGCGCCGATGTCCTTCCTCTCGCGGTCCGTGAAAAAGGAGCGGACGTTGAAAGGATAATTCATAGTCGGCTGTGAATGCAGTGAGACGGAAAGAATAAATGGGGTGGTCAGTGTCTTTCCTCCATACGAATCACGACGTTAAGAGCCTATGAACTAGGTCAGCAGAACCTAGAAAAAGTTGAAGCGGAAATCGACGAACCGTGATAGCTGTGAGGACAGTATTGTCGTGGGACTGGTCTCCCTCAATGAAGCGTTTTAATACCCTGTACCAGTCATCGTTAGAAGTACAAGAGTCGTCGCAATTGATGGCTCTCACTCGGGGTTGATCTCAGCGACATGCGTGAGCTTGATCTTGTAGACCTTTGGGCCCCTGGTGGGGGGAGTAGAGTCGGCCAGTGTAACTTCGAATTCTTGGCTGCCGGTGTCAAAAGGGAGCCTGTGTATGCTAAATATGTTTTTTCGCCCGTCGTAAACGCAACGAGGAGTAAAGCTGGTGGAGGCAAGTAGGTAAAAAATCAAGGATACGTGGTTGGTTCCTACATCTGCGGGGCAACGTCGAATTGCAGACGACGAATGAGGTCCATCGTCATGCGGGCCGGAAGAGTCTTCTCGGAGGGAGAGATGACGACTAAAATAAGATACGCTTAGTTCAGGGAGCGCAAGGCAAGGCAAGGAACCCACCATCGTAGTGGTGGATGATGGAGGACGGGACGGTCGTCACGAACGAGTTGACGTAGATAGGAACGGGTTGACCGCCAGTACCAAAATCCGGTCTTTTTACTCCCACCTGGGGGATCCAGTCAAATCGACGGAAATATGTGTATTCACCAGGAAATATACGGTTGTGATGTGTGCCCCTGAAGTAGGAAGACCGACCTGGGCAGCATAAATTAAAGTGGGGAACAAGGAATCTTGCCAGGGAAAATACGTACTCGCGTGTCCACTGTTAGAGGAACGAGATCGAGGAATGAGAAAGGTCAAAGCCGTAAATGGGGCGCGTACTAACCACTACCTGAAAGAGCAATTTAGTCGCTGAACCAACGCTGAACTTGGAATCGATCAGGCGCGAGTACGTACGTTGACCATTGCGACGAGGAGGCATAGTTAGCACTGTACTCTAAGGCCCAGAAAAATCAGAGGTTTAACGCAGGGGGGTAATGAAACGTTTAGTTTTTAGCCTGCCCAAACGACCACGATCTCGAGGAGGTCGAGCGCGATTTACCTCACGTGGACGCGTGGGATCGACGGACATCGGCCGATCAAATTCCGATCGTCGTTTGCGCCAAAACGGGACTTTGCAAATTGAATAAGCGACACTCGATGTTTTTGCCGTTGCTGCTTGAAGGGGACGGTGGCGAGCTGCTCGATGCCCTCACTCGCATCGGTCCTGTCATATTCTCTTCATCGCGGTCTCCCGATCTCCCCCTTCCTGCGCATTGCTTAATCCTCGTTGATCACTCTCGTCCTTTCGTGTTGGATGAAGCCGTCTCATGGCTGGATCGCGGCGTCGAAAAGCTGATAGTACCCCTCGCATGGGCAAAGGAGCTAATCGAACTCATCTCGTCTGAGAGACTGCTACTTTTGCTCGACGTCGGGAACATCAGCGCCGTCTCGGACACGGTCCGGAATGGCGTTTCTGGTGTATTGCTCAAGACCCCCGCGATCGACTTGGATCTCATCTCCTCAATATCCAAGTTTTTCACCGGATCCGCCATCCATGTCCTATCCAGCTCTTCCGTGCCCCCGACAAACTCCTTAATTCGTGGGTTACTCGGCATCGGGGCCACACCTGTGCTCCCGGCCTCTCAGCTCACCCTCGGTGTGACCTCCGACGCTCAGATAAATATTGCAGACGCGTTTCTCGCTCCTATTGTATCTGATCGCCCGGACGGCCTGTTCCCGACCGTTGTTTCCACAGAAACAGGACATTCACTCGGCCTCGTTTATTCCTCTTCCGCGTCAGTCAAGGAGAGCATCCTCACTGGCAAGGGGTGTACCAATCGCGCAAGCACGGGCTGTGGAGAAAGGGAGAGACGTCTGGGGCAACCCAGGATGTTGTTAGCATCCGATTAGATTGCGACTCGGACAGTCTCGAATTTCGCGTTGTACAGCACGGCGCCGGGTTCTGCCATCTCGATCGGCAATCGTGCTTTAGTGAAACGAGTGGATTGCCCGCTTTGGAACGCACCCTCCGATCCCGCTTCGAGTCGGCGCCGGAGGGCTCGTACACGAAGCGTCTCTTTAGCGATCCGGAACTGTTGCGCTCCAAAATTATGGAGGAGGCCGACGAGCTGTGCCGGGCAGAGGACAAGGCGGATGTTGCGTTTGAAGCTGCCGACCTATTTTATTTCGCCTTAACAAAGTGCATCGCTGCCGGGGTCGGGATTTCCGACATCGAAGCTTCCTTGGACAAGAAAGCGAGACGAGTGACACGGAGAGCCGGAAATGCTAAACCGGAATGGTCCAAGCAACCCACTGCTCCCCCACCACAACCCATCGTCCCCGTTCCGGATACCGAAGAGGATGCGCCCATCCGCATGCGCACCTCCGACCTAGCCCACATCTCTGCCGACGAGCGCGACGCCTTGCTCCGCCGCCCCGTCCTCAAATCGGACGAAATGATCACCCGGGTGAAGCCGATCGTCGACGACGTCCGCACCCGCGGGGACGCCGCGCTCCTCGAACTGACCGCGAAATTCGACAAAGCACAGCTAGAATCCACGGTCGTCTTCCCCCCCTTTGCGGCGGACACCATGGTCGTCGATCCCAAAGTCGGCGACGCCATCAAAATAGCGTACGCGAATATTAAAAAGTTCCACGAAGCGCAGGCAGACACAGGCACCCTCAGGGTGGAGACGATGCCCGGCGTCGTGTGCTCCCGCTTTGCGCGCCCCATCGCGCGGGTGGGCCTATACGTCCCCGGCGGCACCGCCATCCTCCCCTCGACGGCCTTGATGCTCGGAATCCCCGCCCAAGTCGCCGGGTGCCAGCAGATAGTGCTGGCGACGCCCCCGCGGCCCGACGGCAGCATCTCGCCAGAGGTGATGTACGTCGCGAACCTTGTCGGCGCGTCCGCGGTCCTGAAAGCCGGCGGGGCCCAGGCCATCGCGGCGCTCGCGTACGGGACCGAGACCGTCCCCAAGGTCGACAAAATATTCGGCCCGGGTAACCAGTGGGTCACCGCCGCGAAGATGCTCGTCCAGAACGATACTGATGCGCTGGTGTCCATCGACATGCCGGCTGGGCCGTCGGAGGTCCTCGTGAGTCCCGCTCATTTACGTCTCCGAATCCGTCTTATCGAGGTCACGCAGGTAATCGCAGATTATACCGCAAATCCCGCATTCGTTGCTGCGGACCTGCTCTCGCAGGCTGAACACGGCATCGATTCGCAGGTCGTGCTCGTGGCGGTGAACCTGGACGACGGGAAACTGGCCGAAATCGAGAACGAAGTGGATATTCAGGCGCATGCCCTCTCGCGCGTGGATATCGTGCGCAAGTCGATCGGTAAAAGTATCATTGTCAAGTCCACGTCGGTGGAGGAAGCCATTGCGTTTTCCAACGACTACGCGCCGGAACACCTGATCCTCCACTTGAAGAACGCCAGCGAGAAGGTGCAATTCATCGACAACGCCGGCAGCGTGTTTGTAGGCCCGTATTCACCCGAAAGGTAAGCACCGAAAAATTGCGCTAACTCGCACACTCAAACCCGCGATTAGCTGCGGCGATTACGCTTCCGGGACAAATCACACCCTGCCCACAAATGGCTACGCACGCCAATTCAGCGGGGTCAATACCCTATCGTTCCAAAAGCACATTACGTCCCAGGAGATCACCGAAGCAGGCTTGAAAGCGCTCGGGCCCGTCGTGGCGACGTTGGCCGACTGCGAAGGTCTGGAAGCGCACGCCAACGCTGTTAGGATCCGACTGAGAGCTTAGGTGTGCGAAATAGTCTATTTTGTAAGTATGAGAGAAGCACAAATAAATTAAAGGGCTAGTTAGTGCGATAGAGTGCCCGTTTTGCGACCTTGACGATCAAAGGAGTGTCCGGGAAAGCTAGGGCCTCGAGGTTGGTGGCGTACTGTAAAACGAGTTAGCTTCTACTTGCGAAAGAAGAAGTATTGGGCAACAGACCGGTGTTGGGACGTCGGCACCGGTCACTCGCTCAACGGGCGCATCCAGGTAGTCAAAGGCCTCGCTCTCTACAATCTGGGCGCAGATTTCACTGCCAACACCAAAGGCGGGGAAGCCACCCTCCACGATAACGAGTCTGACAGTAAACGTCAATTTAGATCAAGGCGAAGGGCATATGACCTACCTGTTCGTCTTCTTGACCGACTTGATAATCGTGTCGATATCGAGGGGACGGATGCTTCGCAAGTTGATGACCTCGGCGTTGATGCCCTCCTTGGCCAAAAGCTCCGCCGCTTCCATGCTGTGGGTCACCATTTTGCTGTGCGCAACAAGGGTGATGTCGCTGCCTTCACGCTCGACCTTGCACTTTCCGATGGGGATGGTGAAGTCGTCGGACATGGCCTCGGCCGACATGGGGAAGGAGACACCGTAGAGCATCTCGTTCTCGAGGAATACGACGGGGTTGGGGTCACGAATGGCGGACTGAAGAATGTCAAGGAAAGTACTGAAGCACACATTTTAGTAGTGCGCACCTTGAGCAGACCCTTGCAGTCCTCTGCGCTCCAAGGGCTAACGACTTTGAGCCCGGGGACGGAGCCGTACCACGCCGCGTAATCCTGCGAGTGCTGTGCGCCAACACCGGAAGCAGCACCGTTGGGCCCACGGAAAACGACTGGGCACGGTACGTTTCCGCCCGACATGTAGTACGTTTTGCCGGCCGAGTTTACGATTTGGTCAATCGCCTGCATGGCGAAGTTGAAGGTCATGAACTCGCATCTGGAGAGAGCGGCGCGTAAGCGGAGAATACGCGGGGTGGTAGGGGAGAAACGTGCATCGGGCGCAGGCCAGCTAATGCGGCGCCGACGGCCAGCCCAGCAAAGCCCATTTCTGTGATTGGCGTGTCGACGACACGCTTCTCACCGAACTTGTCGAGGAGGCCCTTGGTCACCTACAGAGACCCGAAATGAGTGCAGTGCGGGCGCAAGTGGACACGGGTGCAAGGACCTTGTATGCGCCGTTGTAGCGCGCGACCTCCTCGCCCAGAATGAAGACCTTCTCGTCTCGGATCATCTCCTCCTCCATAGCTGCGTTGAGGGCATCGCGGACCGTCATCTGGGGGCGAATTGAGAAAAACACAGACGAGTGTAAAATATCATACGGTGTGCTCTGCATCGGAGGATGCATAGCGGCGGGCTGCGCGGAGGGCATTGGAGGCAGCCAGTGCCGCCGAGGGGCGGGGACGGGCCAGACGAGCAGCGAGGGCCAGACGGGCAGCCATGACAATTTTGAAAGGAAGGAGGGGATGCAGAATTGATCCGAGTCCGTCTCTTTCCGCACTTAATGGCCACCCCAACCCCAACCGTTTTGATAACTGGCGCGTCAAAGGTACTTCAAGTTCCAACTCAACTCGATTCCCGAGCTTCAATTTCGCTAGGGCATAGGCCTCGCCGTAACCACTATCCTCCTCCGCAAATTCAACGCAAACGTCGTCGCCCTGTCCCGCACTCGCTCCCCAGAACTTCTAGCTTTGGCCTCAGACTCCCTCCTCCTCGTCGAAGGCGATGTGTCAGTGTTTGCCTCTGGCGGCCGCTGGACCTTGTTTAAGTAATTATTGCAATCAGCACAAACGAAGCGGCCGTTGCGGACGCCGTGGCTCTCGCTATCAAGTCTTTTTCCCGTCTCGACGCGCTTATTTTGAACGCCGCAACAATCGACCCTCTGTGCCGCATCGGCGATGACACTCCCATTCAGCAGTGGAAAACCCATTTCGATTACTTTTTCTCGCTAGTCACCACACTCAAAGCTGCTCTGCCGGCTCTGCGCGCAAGCCAACTCGGTGGTATGTCCATCGCGCAATCTAAGTCTCCCTTCATCTTTGCCCTCTGCTAGGCCGTGTCGTATTTGTTAGCTCTGGTGCTGCGGTCAAAGGTACCGCCGGCTGGGGGCCCTACAATGCCAGCAAGGCTGCGATGAACTCTCTCTGCCGGTACGTAGCGCACCAAATTGCTGCCCTCCTTGCTTGAAAGTCCTGGCAAGAACTCTCGCGGAAGAGGAGCCCGATGTAACCTCGGTCGCTTTACGCCCAGGCATGGTCCATACAAACGTTCGTTTGGGCTACTTTTTCGCGCCATAGAACATTCCCTGAATCCTCTCCAGATGCAAGCAGCGCTGAGAGAAACCGGGGCGGCGCACATGACGGCCAAAGACCACCAGTCGTTCGTTTCCGCGCACACCGACGGCCGACTGCTCAAACCGGAAGACCCCGGGCATGTCATCGCGTCGTTGGCGCTGAACGCGACAAAGAGTATGAGTGGACAGTTTGTGAGCTGGGATGCCGCCGAATGCACGAACTACAGAGCCGCGTGAGATTTGTACGTATATGATGTAATGTATTTTTGTATACGTTCCCAGTTGATTAACGTTGATTCCGAATGCGGATTCAAGAAAGCTCGTTGCAGTTGTAATCGGGATTCTTACTTCTAACCTTTATGGCCGTCCCAGTCCGCCGAATCGACATCCACCACCACTTTTTTCCCGCCGAATTAAACAAGGCAAAGTCCAACGAACGCGTGGGATGGTATACGCCCGCTGAAAATCTTCCCTGGACGCCCGAGATTAGTCTCAAGTTCATGGATGCCGCTTGCATAGACGTCGCGATCCTCTCGTTCCCTGCTATCGCCTCCGGCTCTGTTGGGCAGGAGAATCGCGACCAGGCGCGTCACCGCAACCGCGCCATGGCAGACATATGTCGCGCCCATCCGCGCAGGTTCGGCTTCTTCGCGACCCTACCGTTCCTGGACGACGTAGAAGGCACGACCCTCATTTTTCCAAGACGTCAGGTGATGTTGAGATGCACGCAGGCGCCCTCGCCGAAATCGCGTACACGCTGGACGAGCTGCGGGCGGACGGGATTGGACTGTCGGCTTCGTATGGGGACGGCGCCAACGCCAGTACGTGTACACGTCTTAACCGCCTGTCATTCGCCTCTGAAACCGCGAAGCGTACATCGGGGACGACCGGTACGACCCCGTCTGGGCGGAGCTCAACACGCGCGCGGCCCCCGTCTTCATCCACGGCTCGCAGAACCCGTCGTCGACGCCGTACCCGCACCCCTTCCTCGGCATCCCGATCACCGAAGTCCCGAACGAGACCTTCAAGGCCGCGGCGCACCTCGTCGTGACGGGTCGGAAGCGCAAGTACGCTGACGCGCGCATCATCTTAGCCCATCTCGGCGGGAGTACGCCCTTCCTCGCCGCACGCGTCGCGGTCCTCTCGGGCCACATGGGCTGCCCTCTCAGGTGACCGCGCCGCCGAACCAAAAGAGGCAATACTCATTCCTTTTTCAAAGTCCAGATGACATCATGGACGATTTCAAGAGTTTCTACTACGATACGGCGCTGAGCGCGCACGCGTCTACTCTGACCGCCATGGAGGCGTTCGTCACACCCGAGCGCATTTTATTCGGGACAGATTTCCCAGGTGAGTGCGCGCACTCATCCACCAGTTGTTCGCCCAGCGTCTTTAAACAGCTGCGAGCGGCGAGATGGTGGGGTGGTACACGAAGAATCTCGAACAGTTCCATTCCGAGGACGACGAAAAGCTGCACAACGTCATGGCAGCAAACGCACTCAACTTGTTTCCCAGATTCCAACAGCCCATTATTAATTAGGATTATAAGGATGAATATGAGTCTAGATCTAATCGTCGATTTCTCCGAGCCACCGCATGACCTCGGCGTGCTGCAGCCCGCCAGACATCAGCGCCTGCCCGTGTCGCCCGGTTGGGTTGTACGAAAGACCGTCCCGCACGCCGTGCGACGTGAGATACTTCTTGACACGCTGAGTTCAGGCCGGTCGTCAGCAGAGATAAATACATACTCGAAACAGGAAGTGACCTCAGCATTGATGATGTCGTCTTGACCCCCGAGAAGAAAGAATGTCTTGGACGGGATCCGCGCATTCGGGATCTCTTCGTACCACAGGGCATTGGAAGACCAGTCAAAGTGTCGCCGCATGAGGTTTGCGGTACCTAGCTCGCTGCTGACAAAGTAACGAATGAGAAGGTCCATCCCCTGGAAACGGACGATAAATAGGTGCTAAGGTGTTGGAATAAAATATACTTGCCGAGCTGCACCGCCGGTAAAGAAAGTTGTAACACGCATCTGTGGTATTATTTAGGTCTCGTTCTGGAACACGGGTTTACGAGTCTTACCACCTTCCCAGGAACAAAACGTCACTGGGTCGACAAAACATGAACGGGAGATAAATTCAGGGTGGCGTTTGAGGCACCATGCGTGCAAGTAGGACCCGCTGAACAACGTCAATGCGGATGAATAAGATAAATGCGGGAAAGACCCACTTAGAGTGACTGAGCATAGTGACCCCTCGTGTGGGTGCGACACGTCTAGTCTCGTCGATGTCGTCCTTCGAGACAACGTCGACCCAGCCCAGTTCACGCATCAGACCTGCGAGGCGGTCCGCAAGGTCTTGCCGACATATAGGATCCAGAAAACGAGGGTGGAAGATGTTCTGGCTGATGTGTGGTTGTAGAGGGATTAATAATGGGCGGTCAGCGAGCTGCTGGTGCAGGTCCCTGATTATAGTATTGTATTGCAGGAGCCCGAGACCCAGACCGTGTAGAAATACGATGGGGCGCGGGCCAGCGATGGGGTCCCAAGTTTCGGGAGTGTAGAGGAGGTACCTATCCAGGTTGTCAGACTGGCTTTTCTGATTTATTAAGAGATACATACTCGAGACCGTCGTAATTGCCACGGCGCAATTTCCAGTTGTTGGCGTACCATCGTTGGAATACCAGTTGACCGCAAAAATGAGGGCATAGTAAAAGAACGGACGGCCGGAGACAGTGACGGGGTCGAGTGTCATCCGCATGGGCAGGATCTTAGGGTTCGAACCAGCTGTAACTCGCGTCCCCAGTCGCTTTTCTAGTAATTCTAGGGTGTCATCTAAAACTTCCTGATGTTCCGGAGGTATGTTGTGCGCTTCGGGCAGGTCTTTGTTGAAGATCGACCAGTAGAGCCATTTCTGGATTTCTACTCGCCGAATACTACTCCAGGGAACTCGGCCGAACCACTATATCGGAGGTTTTATTTCCGAAAGATGCGGATGCAGCTGACTTACTGTACGAATTACGTTGCGGAATCTATGCTCCGTGGATCGTGTAGCTCTAGCTGCGTTATGGATTCTGCAGGACTGCCGGGTCGGTCGACATCCAGAGATTCTTCGTCGTAGCCAAGCGCTGGCAGATTTGCTAAGCCAGCTTTGAGAACGCGAGTAAAGGCCATCTGCAGTTGAGAAATATCGCCTGCGCCGTGCTTCCAGGGTGTCTGCACCAGAACAACGAGATGGTAGTGATATACGCTAAAGAGTACCTGTGACGCACAGTGAGCCCAGACTCATGAAGAACACAAAGGGGAATATGCCTCGCATAGCGCAAGAGCAAACGCGAGCCTGCCCCTCCATACAAACGACCAGATAGACCCTGTACGAAGAGCGTATACCACAAATGCCCAAGAAAGCGGAGCGACGGCACGAAGAGGAGCTACAAGGACGAGTGCGACGAAGAAAAAAGAGAGGTCCCTTCGCCGCGGACTGTCCGGTTTCTCGCAGATATCGAGACCCATGAAGGAGAGGAAGATGAAAGGAGCCGAAAAGAGGAATTAGCATTTGATTTTCCATTGATGAGATCAGGCGATCAATTCTCTCGACCCGATTCTCTCCTCGATTCCGACTGCCATGTTGCGAACCGCCCTTTCTGCCGCGGCTCGTCCGGCGCTCGCGGTATGCATCTTAACACCCTGGTTATTTTCCCTCAACTTCCCTCAGAGACCCGCCACCACTCTCGCTGCAGACTTTGCCAAGGTCACGAAAAGAGTGCGTACTGATATGGGACTTTTCCCCCTTCCCTCTCACCTTTTCCTCCCTAGCCGACGACAAAATATGGCGGCATATACACGGTGCGTTTTTCGTACATTTTTCGCGTCCTCCGAGCCAATCGTCGCAGGTCACCCTCATTCCCGGTGACGGTATCGGCGCGGAGATCACAGACTCTGTAAAAGAGATCTTTGAGCACGTCAACGCTCCCATTGAGTGGGAGCAGTACGATGTTTCCGGTATGTCCTCGACGGGCGAGGCCCTATTCAAGCAGGCTATGGATAGCTTGAAGCGCAACAGAGTCGGTCTTAAGGGTACGGAGTGCAACGTGCCAAATCACACCTCGGCTCACACACCCATATAGGCATCCTCTTCACCCCCATTTCCCAGTCTGGGCACATTTCATGGAACGTTGCAATGCGCCAGCAACTCGACATCTATGCTTCCGTCGTCTTGTGCAAGTCCCTCCCTGGCTTCCCGACCCGTCATGCCAATGTCGACTTTGCCATCATTCGCGAGAACACGGAGGGCGAGTACTCTGGGCTCGAGCACCAGAGCTATCCTGGTGTCGTGGAGAGCTTGAAGGTCTCCACCCGCGCCAAAGCCGAGCGCATCTCCCGATTCGCATTCGACTTTGCCTTAAAGAACAACCGCAAGGTTGACAATCTTTCAACCTCACCTCCTCATTTTTGACGGCGGATTCCAGAAAGTCACCTGCGTGCATAAGGCGAACATCATGAAGCTCGGTGATGGTTTATTCCTCAACACTTTCCGCCGAGTTGCGGAGGAGTACAAGTCGTCGGGCATCGAGTTCAACGACATGATTGTCGACAACACGTCTGTGAATTTCTTCAGCACTAGAATTATTTCTTACATCGGCGCAGCTCCATGCAGCTGGTCGCAAAGCCGAGCCAGTTCGACGTAATGGTCATGCCCAACTTGTACGGCGCCATTGTTTCCAACATTGGTGCGGCTCTCGTTGGCGGACCCGGCATCGTTCCTGGTTGCAATATCGGATCTGTACGTGTCCCATGCCATAGACTCTAGTCCGCTGCTAAATATTTCAGGAATACGCGTTGTTCGAACCGGGGTGCCGTCACGTCGCGAGCGATATCATGGGCACCAACCGCGCTAACCCTGCGGCCATGATCCTCAGCGCCACCATGATGCTCCGGCACCTTGGGTCAGTACTTTGTCCTTCTCCATGCGCCTGTTTTGACATCCTTCCCTCAGACTCGACCCCGTCGCCAACCAAATTGCTGCTGCAACGTTTGAGGTCATCAACAGTGGAAAGGTCCGCACCGCTGACATGGGAGGCTCTGCCACCACCTCGGAATTCACCTCCGCCATCATTAAAAACCTGTGATGCGCCATCTCCAAATATTTCTTGCGGGCACAGGCGTGGTTCTCTGTAGACAATTAGATTATATATTACTACGGGATAACTTATGTTTTGTCCTCTGTACGCAGGTCCAGGTCAATATCATCAAAGGTGGAGTCTTTGTCCAATGCCAATTCGTACTCTTCGAGGGTGAGACTTCGGCTTTTTTTATGCGGAGGCTCTGGGTCCTCTTCTGCCTGCGCTCCGGTGCTCTGTTCAATGACGACGTTAGCCTTCCCCGCAGGCTCTACACTCCGTGTCTTCTTTCTGAGAGCCAAAATTGTTTCACACTTTACTTCTGCTCGGTCACCCCATCCCTTGACCTCGGGCCGGAAGTCGGCGTATAAACTCCAGGCTTTGGCGTTGATTTCCTGCGGAGTGAAGCTCTCTGCCAACAATCGGAGGGCTCCAATGATATGAGGCGTTGTTTGCCTCAGGGCGCGTGAAATGTACGAGAACGCGGTACTGGGCGGAACGGCGGTGCCGTTTGACAGCGCTCGCCATTGAGAGGTGTGTGCTTGGAAAAGTGGACTATTCTGAAGGGTTTGAATATGTCAAAGGATCATCACAAAGGTGCTCACACTCTAGATATGATTTCGGCTTGTTTATACTGTAGTACCAATGAAAAGTCCATGAACTCACCGTCTTCCCATTAGTTCTACATAGGGTTGGGACCCTCCTTTGGAGGCCTCCATGCCTCGTTCCGTTCCCTTTTTGTATATTCCCATGGATACGCCCTTGGAAACAGCGTTCAGTTCGGTGAAGACCGATGCTTTACCAGTGAAAGTAGGGTTAGCGTGGATAAAAACAAATTTTGAACATTAGCTTGCCAATACTCAGAGCCTCTTCGCGCTGGAATCCAAGGCGCTCAGCAACAAGGGTCGACCAGGCGGTCATGAGGGGCGCGCGGTTTACCACGGTACTCTTCGTCTTCAGCACCTAACTTGCGCGTTAGCCCCTCCAATCACCAGTGAGAAATGCTAACGGACTTCTTCATCCAGGATCTCGTTGAATTCGAGATTCCCAATGTCCGCTGACACGTCCTTCGGAATAGGCAAAAATTCATTTACATCTTCAGTCTGCTTTCGCTTCCTCTTGGTTGGTGTGGTCTAAATGGACAGGTAAATCCTGCGGGAATCAGCTGCTCGGCTCGTACCAGAACTTCGACAGCGGTCATGCGCGACGGGGTCGAAGGCCCTGCTTGATTTGCATTCGAGCGGGCAGATTTCGATCCGTACCCAGCCTTGTGTAACGCAGCCGTAACCATCTTCCGCATATCCTTCTCATCTATCCCGGCCGCAAGCAGCTTGACTTCGTCCAATTCAGAGAGCTTTGCAGGCGTGTTAAAGTCTTTATAGCTGCAGCGGACGTCTCAGTGAGCGCTTGGGCTGTAAGCTTGAGGCTGTCCAACATTTTACCGGCTATAGCCATCGCTTTGGCCATAGGGACATTGTTGGAGGTAAACAGCTTCAAGAATTTCGGCAGGGGGATCTTGGCCTGTTCCATCGAGCTGCGAGTCAAAAGCGATTGATGGCACGGCCGGCGGGCCGGTCCAACTTTGGACCAGTGACTGTCTGTCGTACCAAAAGTAAACTGTCGGTAGTCGATCTGAGTTTGAATTTCCAATGCAAATAAGTTGCCTAAAATGGTTATTCTTCAAATGGCCTGTACTTGTTCAAATCTTTCAGTTTAAAATCTAAAATGGCCTGGGGGGGCTGGAAGTGATATTCCGACCTATCCGATGGCAATTCCTTCAGTTTTGAGTGCGCTAGCAGCGATTGATGCAATATTGATAAATGATCGCTTGTTTCTTACCGCACGGAATGCCGGTCCGGAATAACCTTTTTAGGCAATTAATTTGCATCGAGATTTTAAACTCAGATTGACCAGCCTGTCTATCGACAGTTTACTTTCGATACGACAGGCTGGACTCGAGCCTAGTCCAACTTGAACTTGATCAATTTCCTAACTTTATCGCGATGAACTCGCCAATGTCTCTGGATCGCGATTCCGTCAGCACTCCTCCCCGGGCGCTGCCTTCGAGGAGCACCGTTTCTCCCCGGAAGGAAGAATATGCACCGGACGACGACGGGTACGATTCGGACGAAGTACCACCCAACCCGGACTCTGGGTTTTTGATTAGAGGCAAATTGGTCGCCCCCCGGACTGAGGCACGCAAATTCCACCACTGGGACCTGTTCATATGTTAACCGAGAGCCTAGATTTTGACCATACGTGAACTGCACAGTTCGTTTCCGCTTTGTCGTTTGAGCTTTTAGCAAATTACGCTGCAGGTCTAATTCACGAGGGAACAATCGACCTTAACCCGCCGTACCAGCGAGGTCCGCGGAAACGCAGCTCCAACTTCTTCTTTTTAATGATCTCTTTTAGAAATTGTATGGCCTGCACAAAAACAGGCGCTACTGATTGATTCGCTGTTCCGGAATTTTTACATACCCCCCGTTGTTTTTGCGGTGAGGATGGACGAGGATGATGTGCCCACGAGGTAAGCCCTTTCATCTTACTCTGTATTTTGCTTTCACGAAAGATAATCGAGGGTCTGCGTGGACGGAAAACAAGTAAACCGTGTTCTTATAATTGCGACAACCTGCTAATATCACACAGCGCCTGACCAGTATTCAGCGGTTCGTTCCGGCTTCTTTCCTCTACTTGCGGACCTTCAAACGACTTTTGTGTAGCTTCCTAGACGGCCAACTGCCGTACATCCAGTCAAGAAGCAACATTTCTACTACACGTCCCCGGAAAAGGTCCAGCGGTTGCAGATTCCCGACGAAGAGAAGATAAGATTTGGGCAAATGAATATTACGTGCATCGAATACAGTGAATTGACCCCGACAATGGAGCGCGAAATTTTCCAAAGAGTGCAGTTAGGGATGCCGTTGACAACGTGGATTCTCGTTCGCTTGCCCTGTGATTTAACTTCTGACAGTTCCATACAGGGCCGAAAAGCTGGCGGCAGTAGACTCCCCATGGGCCGAGTGGTTTCGTTCCTGCTCATGCTACACAGGCTAATATATATCTAGGTGGATAACGCAACTTGAACACCGTCACATATGTAGGCGTCTTTCTTCGATGCTCTTCAATCATACTCAATGGATACAGCCATCGACGGCGGTCTATCAGAGACACTTCACTGGGATACCAAGCGGGGCCGTGAATTCCAGAATGTAGCGCAATTTGTGTACTGCTGCGACGGGTACCCAGACTCCGAAAACGTGCCGACAGCACCTAAAATGGAGAAAGTGGGTTTATCATTTCTTGCCAGCCCTGTTGACGCTAAACGGCTCCGCAGTGGTTGAGCCGTGATGACCCCCAGGAGAACAGTTTAAAAAGGACATTAACGACGCCCTGGATGAATTTGGCCGCCTGCCACCGACCCTGAGCTGAAAGTTGGTTTTACAATTGACAAGAAATTGGCACCGGTACGCTGCTTTCCCCATTTCAGGAAGCCGGGAAGACTGACCGTCATCAGGTCGAATTCGTATTCATCGGTATGCCTGACGGTCATGCTGGTCTGTGCTCATCGTTGAAGCAGGGGTGCTCCTTACGTCCTGCGCAACTTGACCACGCATGAACGAGCCCAGGCGGTCTATCATCTCCGCAAGGATATCCGCGAGCAATTCATCGATGTAAGATTGAATAATAAAGTTGGGTGAGTCTCGGAATAGGCGTGGCCGACATATTGTCCGGGACTGACTCGCCGCTGGCTAGCGCCGCGCTCTGGGTGCTCATAAACCACCTGAAGCATGACCCCACCACCTCCATATCAGGGGCCCAGATAGCCTCCACATCGGCACCTAAACGGAAGCGGAAAATGTCCGAGGACAGCGACTACCATCCGTTTAAGAGCGTGGGGAAAACCAAGGCGCACTCGAAACGAAAGTAGTTTTACAGGGGTTGCTCTTATCTCTTGGGACATGCGATCGTACATACACTATTCGAGCCTATCTATTTATGTATCTATTTTTTGGTGTACCACAGGCCTTGGCTGTCCGTCGTGGCACGTGTGTATTTGAGAAGCAATTTGTCGCGGTCTTTAGTGTTGACAGCAATATCAGAGAGGAATGGCGCGATATCTTCCGCCTTCCATCGCGGTCGTGTAAGGAAGAGGTCGATGAAGCGACTTGGGGGGTCTACTGGAAGATCGGAGGAGGGGAAGTAGGTGAGCATGTCGCCCCCGTTCATGGATGCGGTGCACGAGATAATTTCCCTCCACATCGAATGAGAAAAAAGGGCGCAAGCGGTGATGAGAATTCGCTCACCGATAGCAAGGACAAAGACACCTTCGCCTCGAACGTGTCCCCGACCGCCAATTTCCACCTCTCCAACAGAGTTTCCTTGGCGATGGAGTCGTCCTATGCTTGTTCAGCCGCGATGCGCGTTTTAAGCGCAAGAAGATCCACAAACCTTGTGCTGCCGCAGAATCCCCAGGCCAATCTCCCGCACGACCGCCTCGACGTCCATCGTCCACGCCCCCTCACGCAGCTCCCCGAACCACCCCATCACCTGCACGGGACACCGCGCGCGAGATCTCGTTCTCGTCCGCGAGCGTCGCCGCGACGTCCTCCTCGGGCACCGCGCGCAGCGCGGACATGGACTGCGACACGAGGAAGTTTAGGATCGTCTCGAGGATGCTGGTGAGGTAAGCGGGCGCGATGGGCCGCAGCGCGCCGTGGATGTCGAGGATGCGCTGCTGGCGGAGGCCGCGCGCGAGCTCCGCGTCGCTCGCCTGGATCGTCGCGCGTGCGGCGGCGTAGGTGAGGCCGGGCGCGGACGACGAGGGCGGGTGGTCCTCGCTGTCCTGGATATCGTCGTACTCGCGGCCTCTGAGAGCGCGGAGAGCCTGTGGAGCTTCGGGACGGCCAGGTGAGCTCGAGGATCTCGTTCACCTGATCGCGCACACGACGGTGTCCGCGCTCGACTGGGGCGTGACGACCAAGATGGAGTTGGACAATACGACCGAGCGGATGGTATACGTCGCGTCGTTGGTGCAGAGAACCGCGTCCTCGCCAGGTTGGCCCTTGATGGAGAATCTGGACGCGTCGTTATATCACCAAAGCTGAGCAGCGACAGTGGCGTTACCTCAGAGGACTCTGCGACTCTACTGATGTTTCTATCAACTTGCACAGCTCCGGGGGAGTTCGAGGAGCTTGAAGGAGCCAGCATCGTCGGTCAGAGAGGCTGAAAATCCAAGGTCGAATTCGGACATGACAGAAACGCGAACAGTCACACAAATCAAACGAATCACACAAGAGTGAGAACGGAAAACAATTGGATTTTCTTTCTTTCTAAGTCCATCATCCAGCCCTACGTAACTAACTATTAAACCCAGACGCGAATCGATTACTGATCAAGGAGGGTGGTCTCGACTATGATGGAGGTGACGCGGTAGGGGTCTGAGAAGGTGTCAGAAATGCGGTAATAAATGGTGGATCAGGCTGCATACCAATGTTGGAAGCCGGGCGTCTGTCCTCGAGGTAGCCATAGCCCTGGGCGGCAACGTGCCTCGGAATACGGATAGATGCGCCACGGTTCGCGACACCAGAGCTAAAGTCGGTGATGTGGCCCGTCTCATGGCGTCCGGTGAGTCGCAAGTCGTTGTCCTCTCCGTAGACGGCGATGTGCTCGTTGTGCTTCTTGGCCATCTTCTCGATGGCAGCCTCGATGGCCTTCATTCCTCCGGGCTCGCGCATGGCCTTGGTGGAGTAGTTGGAGTGGCACCCGGCGCCGTTCCAGTCGCCCTGGAGGGGCTTGGGGTGGAAGGAGACGACGATACCCCACTGCTCGGCGATGCGAACGAGGAGGTAGCGGGCCATCCAGAGGTGGTCGCCCATGGAGATTCCCTCACAGGGGCCGATCTGGAATTCCCACTGGGAGGGCATGACCTCGGCGTTGATGCCGCTGATGTTGACCTTGGCATAGAGGCAAGCGCGGTAGTGGGCTTCGATGAGGTCACGGGCGAAAACCTTGCCGGTTCCTGGTCGGTCGATCAGACGCCAAGGCGGCGAGCGGGGCGGGACGAGTGTACGTACCGGCACCGCAATAATAGGGACCCTGGGGGCCGGGGAAACCACCCTTGGGCCAGGCATAGGGCTTGCCGTCGGTGTCGAAGAGGGTGTACTCCTGCTCAAGACCGAACCAGGGCTCGTGCTGCTTTGCCTGCTCCATGACCTTCTTTGCGTGGTGGCGGTAGTTGGTCCTGTTGGGCGTGCCGTCATTGTTGTACGTCTCGGCGAGGACGAGGATGTTATCGCCACCGCGGAAGGGGTCGGGGAAGATGGCGACGGGTCGGAGGAGGACGTCCGAGTCGTGGCCAGGAGCCTGGTTGGTGGACGAGCCATCGAAGTCCCAGGTGCGGAGCTGGCCGATGTCGGTGACCTTTTTGCTCACAGTGGTCGTCTTTGAGCGCAGGCCGCCATCACCATCGATCCAGACGTCTAGAGTGGAGTGAGGGAATGAAATGGAGAGGAGGAGCGAGGACCATACACTCTGCCTGGACCTTTTCGCCCTGGGGGAGAGCGAGGTAGGGGGCGAGGAGATCGTTGCGGTATACGTTGGACATGGTGGCGAGAGACAAGTTCGTTGATTGAGAATGGAGCGTCCGAAACGAGTCAAATATAAATCCGGCATCTTCCGGCGCGATAACTGAATTGACTGACGGCGATTGGCAATGCGTTTCACCGCGAAGATAAGCCTTGCCCAGCTTGTTCAATTATGGTTCAAACCACGTTCAAACTCCTGTAGGGTACTATACCGCACTTACCGGCAGTGCTACATGCTATGTAGCAATCGTTATCGCCAGTTTATCCTCTCCGCGACTCAACCACCGGGCCGCTGTCACTCTTCCCCAATGCGTTTGAGGGCAAATACAAAAAATACATTCCAGTCAGGTGTGCGCCCCACGGAATATCGTTCCCGCGCCCTCCGTCCGCTCTACTTCATAATGCCTTGGGGCGCAAGGTCGAACGTCAATAGAAAAAATAATATGGATGCTCTAACCACTGCGAGACCCCAGACGTGCCATCGTGTCCTCCGAGTTTTCCTGTTCCTCACTGTGTCCGACTGTGTGACCTGCCCAACCGTCAGATATCTATCATGGCCGCGGTAACGATCAGGAAGGTACCACTCGGAGGACCGATTTCTTGGATGACTCTTGCAGCTCCCCTGATATTATTAGCTCATCTAGAATCTGCCCGATACCGGTGAGCGATCGCACTCCGGTTGTGTATCCACACGGAGACACTCACTGCATACGCCTTCTGGAAATTGAAAATCCTAGAAATGAAGCTCCGGGGTCAGGGACCCGCACAACAATAAGCACGCGCGTTTCTCACAAATCCAATTCGCAGACCTGGTGCAAACAGGTCAGTCGAGTCCACGCGGCGGGGCGCAGGGCACGTACATTCCCGAAATACCGGTCCAGGACCTCGACGTAGCGGTGAATGATCTCGAGCGTCACCAGCTCGTTGTCGCTCGAAGTGATCCCGGTAACGAAGAACAGCGATGCATAGCGCCGGTAAACAACCTTGGTGTCTGCGCCGCGCAATAAACAACAATCCAACGGAGCGCAGGAGTTCGATCAGCGTGCCTTTATACTCCAGGAAGTTGCACATCCGCGTGCGCCGTGCGAGGACCAGCTGCGTCACATCCTTGACAATCTTGGCTTTGACCTTGACATATGGGTCAGTAGCGGAAGCTATGCAAAGAGGCTCTAACGACCTTCGGTGCAGTGGTGGTGTACCATTTTTGGAGACGGACTTTCCCTTGGGTTTTTCGAGTCAATGTACAGCCAATGTAATGCGGCGGGCGGGAACGAGCCTTGGCGGGAAACCAACAGAATGTAGTTAATCATCGGGGGCGTTGGGCGTTGGCGCCAGACGGAGGCCGGAGAGACGTTGCGGGTAGCAGCCTTGATCGGCTGATCGCAACAGGCCGCCCTCCGCGTCTGTCACACAGGCGCCTCGGTCTCCGTCTCCCATCCTCCGTCGTTTCTCCAGTGTTGGTACAACAATTAATCCACCAATTGATACTATACAAGATGTTCCAAATGCTGTCTACAACCAAATTCCGCGTTCAAATCCGGGGCATCTTCATCGTGAACCGCTCGTAAAATTCGGAATTCACCGGCTTCAACGAGGTCTTGCGCGACCTGCACTTGATCAAACAGAGCTGCAAAACGCATTATTGAAGCACGAAGTCTACGGTGGGAACGGAATGCCCACCTCGCGGAACGCGACGTTCCACGGGAAGCGCGACCATTTCGTCCACGCCTGTTCCGAGTCGTAAAAGTAGGCATACGAGGCCTTGATCCGCGCAGCCTCATCCTGCCCGGCCAAACCATCAGCGCCAGTCGCAACCACGGCATATAAAAAATCCCGTACCGCGTCCATCGACAACCCCGGGGGCCCAGTCGCCAAGTCGCGCGAAAGCTCCCGCAGGATGTCCTGTTTGCGCTCGATCGGCAGTTGGTGAATTTGCCATTGATTTTGCTCTTGTGCTTAGCGCGCACGGCCTCGACATGTCGTTTGATCAGCTCGAGTCCCCTTGCGGGCTTTCCTGCGCCTCAGCGAGCAACCGCATCGCGACGTCCTGCTCGCTGCGGGGAGCCCAGCGGTACTCAGCGCGTGCTGCGCCAACATCGCGACCTCTGCTCTCCGAAGGTTGTCCGCGTCCTGCTTGGCGACCTCCTTCTCGACAAACGCGATCCATGGCGCGGTGAGGTCCGCATCCACCACATGCGGTGCTTCCTTGAATTTGGCATCGATCTCTTCTTGAGTTCTTTCCCCCACTCCGACCCCACTTGCCCCGGACCGCGTGGTTGTGGAGTTTGTCCATGATAAATGAGCCGAGCCTTGAGGTCGGGCCAGGTTGTAGGTGTTCGTTTCATCGATCTTGTTCCTTTTCTTCTTCTCGGCGGCCTCTTTCCACTGAAGACAACCGGGCGTTAGAACAACAAAAACCAATGTGCGATAAATCGTTTCTACCAAGGTGCCCGTTTCTCGTATGCGTTCTGGTCCTCGGCATAAACCGATGGCAGAACCGACAACCCCGTCTTCGCGCCATCCAGTGTCTTGCAAAACCTGTCATAACTCTCAAAAGCTGGACAAGAGCAATCCAAATGGACACTGACATGTACGCCGGCCTTACGGTCTCTGGATGCGTATATCCAAGACTGTAGGTGGCGTTTATATGCCAGTTACTGTATTTGCCCACGATCGCAGTATCTCGGACGGCATGAGCAGATACTGTTGCATCCCCCGGACTTGTCGGTCGGGTGAGTCTGCCGTCCGCTCCAGGAAGTCCCTGACCGTTTCATTTTTGGGCTTGAAGTTAGCTGCTAGATCCGGCGGTTCCTCTGAAAATGGAGCGGCGCATTAACGAACGGGTCAACGAGCTCGGGCTGCCAGATAACCAAGCACTTGTCGCCGTCATAGTCGCCCCCAGAGAGATAATCCGCTACCCGGCGCGGGCCCTTGACGGAGAACACTATAACGTTCGTAAAATGCCTTAGCTCTGGTCGATCGACGGCCGTCCACTACACAACGATCATGTAAGCCACCAATTGCGGAACTTCGCACAAAGTGTACCTTTTGCACGTCCGTTGGCAGCTGCATGAAAGGCGGTCAACACAGAAACTAGAAATCAATCGAGACAAACTCACTTTGCAGGGATGGCGCGTGACGAGAGCGGGGCCTAACAGGATGTCCGTGGTCATGCCATCCCGAGTTTTAAAATCATGCCGAGTGCTTTTCAAGAAGAACTCCCCAGGCTCGAGAAGCCCAGTCTCGTCCGGCACAATGAACGCCATCGCGGACATACCGACCGGCAGATCGATACGATACGACTCGATACACCTTTTCACGCACCCCTGGACGATAATGTCGAGCTTGGACCTCAGAACAGTGCACGTCTGCGGCGTGAATCCCGCGTCGAGCAGGTACATGACGGTCTCCTCCAGCGACGACGGACATCCCGACACCTGGTCCACCCACCATGCCGTGCTTGTCGGCTGGTCCGTCGCGTCCCTCTCCTCGTTGTCGTGTTCGAGGTCGTCGCTGTCTCGCTCCGAAAACCCCTTCACACGCGCTAATACGGTCTCCTTCCGGGCTAATCGCGAAGACATGACGCCCCCGGTACGGGCCACCGCGCACCACAGCATCTCCATCGCATCCTCACCCTCCCAGGTTCTCAAAGGAGTGACAAGATTGACGAGCGCGTCTTCGACGAGCTTGATAAAAGCCCCGGACGGCACCCCGTTCTCTGCTAGATTAATGATTGTCTCGACGGACAAACGGCACTGGGTTTTAGCGTGCGAACTTCTCAGGAGATCGATGGTCCTGAGCGTTGGATCCTCCCAGCTGGTGTGCTTAACCTTTGTTTGGGATGGCCTCAACCAAATGCGGGGTTTATCGTCGACGTCGACTGGGTGCATCACGAGCAGGCCCTGGAAAAGTATATTAGCCTGAGCTGTAAGACAAACAAATCCTGGTCACCTTCGCCCCTGATGTGAAGCTATCAGCTTTTGGACTGACAGACAAATGATTCGACTCACCCAGGACGCGGCATTGTATGGCCGTCGGCCACGTATCCATCTCGACGCGATTGTAAATCAAGCGCAGCGCGGCTTTATTAATTAACCCAGCGCCGTCGGTCATATCACTGTCAGAGCCAGAAGCTGCGAAAAATTAGAAATATATATCTAGCAGGCAATCAAAGACCAACTTATATCGGGGATCTGGTTGATCGCGTCTTTGTCGAGTCGCAGCACCGGAGCGGAATTGTCCGAGGGCGAACCTGGATCCGAATATCGTACAAGGGTCGACTTTTCAATCAAGGAAGGCTTACCTCGAGGCCCACTTGGCCATCGTCTGGTGATTCGAATGAGAATCAAATATAATCCAGTTGAACCCAGGACGCACCTGCTTCTCGTCCACCTCAAGCGAATTGTGCCAGGCGAGAAATTCGCGCAAAGAGAGCAGCCCCGGGACTGTTCTGGTAGGATGTATCCGCCGGCCTTCCACAATCTCGTTCGTGCAGACCAAAAACACGTTTCCAACCTTCGCGTCGAACGCACGAAAGACGCGGTCCCCCAAAATGAACGGACGGCACAGAAAGTTCATGATCTTGTCCCCCTTGTTGCCATTGAGGATCTCCTTCCCCAGACTGAGGGTCAGGAAGCTCCCGGACCCCCAACGGCGCGCGAAGCGGTCCGACGGACCCAGCTCGGGGGTTTGAGGACGACCTTGAAGGGGGTGCCTCTGTTCCTTGAGTCTGCGATCAACCTACCGGTAAAGTGGACCTTGCCACCAAACCAATCAGGCGCTTCTTCGCTCAACCCTGGACCGGAGTTCAGCGAAAAAAAATGCAGGGACAGCGAAAGGACCGTACCCAATCCTGCCATGTTATTTTTTGACAAGTTCTCGTCCTCCAAATCGAGCTCTTGCCACGGCGCCTGGAAGGCGTTAGCAACGATTCAGTGATCGAAGAACTATGTTCACCTTGGCGGCGATCTCCTTCGCATAAGCCTCGTCGGAATAAGCGAAATGCTCGCTTTTACCAAACAGGCCCGGAATCAAAAGGACAGCTTTAGAGTTGCTCAACCCCTTCAGTGTCTCGAGGTCCGACTTTCCGAGCTTTTCATAACCGTTCGTGGCAGCGATGCGGGCAAGTTCGTACCGCACACCGTACGGGAGCCCCAGCGCGTTGAAAATTCGCTGGTGCGTCGGAGAGTGCGACTGAGATTCGCATCGTCAGCTATATCGGGAGATTCTTGTTGCTTGCACTCACAATAATGACGAGATCATTTTCGTCAGCCGGAGCGAGTTTGATTGATTTAGTTGGTTTCGCGGGGCCCGCAGGCGAGTAGGTAGATCCGGTCGACTCCCTCTGTTTCCGCTTTCCCAGAACAGGTTTTGGGACCGGGGCGGGTGCAGATTTCGTTGGAGCTGAAAATGACGAGCCATTACTGTGTGCATTACATTTGGTGCTGGAGAATGAGCTCGTCGAGGATGTGGAGGCCAAGCCGCCGGAACTTGTGCTGGACTTTGAAGACGGAGGTTCTTGGATGTCACTGTCGGTGCGTGTATACAACCGCGGTCCTCCGGTGCTCGCCGAAGCATTGGCAGACTGCAAGGGGGTCCCGTTTTGTGAATCAAGGAACCGGTCTCGTTTTTTGAAAATTTGGGGTCGGGAGGTGAACCAACCGACCACGTAATACCCCCATAAGGGAATTTGTCACGTGTTTACCATCAGCGCGCCTCGGCTGAAGGGCAAAATTGTGCTCAGTGTACACTGCGATGGAGATAGCCATGAAATTGTGTTAAGATGATAAGCCACTGATAACAGGAAATTTCTCCAGAGCTTTTATAGAATCAATTGACCAAGATAAGATATTATTCGGCGACACTTCGGTCGTCCAGCCCCAGTCGACAGCTGTCCCGCAGGTGTCACTTTTGTTGTTAGTGGGGGAACTCAGGGGAACTCAGGGGAACTCATGGATGCCTCAAGCAGTCTTCGCCATTATGATTTTAACTTGATGTGCATTGGACTCAGATGTGCATGTGATATGAGGTTTACGAAGCCCTAGGCGCGTAAGCTCTCGTCCAAATGCGGTAACTTTCACGGGCTGGGCTCGGATTGCGTCCAGTGTCGGTTTAGAGTGTTTTGGAGCAACATAGTAGTGCACAAGCATCTCCCAGAGCGGTTTCCAATCTCCCAAAACAAGGTTCCCAGAAAAACAAATCGGCCCCGCCGGGGCAACCAACCAACCGGCTACCGGACCGGGCATTCACGGAACGGCACCCCCTTGGCAGACTGCATCAACTGCGTGCTGCCTGTACTGTACTATTCCGACCAAGTATTCAGTCACTGGTCACAGACGCCGTTGAATTGAATACTTTTGAAAAATGTCACAGGTCACCAGTAGTGCTGAATACTTGGCCAATCTGTGTTTTTGCAGGGGCAAAAAGTACAATTTTTTCTCCCCTCAAGGGGGTTGTACGCACTCTTACACACGTTTTATACTAAAAAATGAAGCCTAAAAATCGAAAAAATCATGTTAATTAATGCTCCTCCCACATTTCATGTCCTCCGTACTGCACGGGTGCCTTGCTAGTGCACTTCAGGCGATGCACAGTGAGTGGGAAGTCATCCACAACAATTTCTAACTCCAACCGACTCCATTCCCACCCAAATTACGGTGTCCTCTCCAATGATAAAACCATCCGGGAGTGGTGCGAGGTGCGAGACCACTGGAATATGGTTGATGAAGAAAACAGTTCCTCGTTGATGATTTCTTCCCCTGAGAGACCCAGGCAATTTGGTTGAATGCAGCCATGGTGTTCCGAGGATGGTCGCGTCGTGAAAGCTTGGAAAGAAAACACTGTGAATTTCGGGCCGAATCTGACTTGTTTGAGCTCAAAATCACGTCAATCTCCTATATATGGCGGCCACCGGGGGGCAAATCTCCTTTGAATACTTGAACAAATAAACACTTGAAATAGTGGTCACAAGTCCCAGCCAATTTTGAATTGATGACATTTGAATACTTGCGGTCACTGGTCACAACCCTTGAATACTTGGTCGGAATAGTACAGTATCACGAATGTTCAATGTGGAAATTTCTAAGAAAAGAGTAAATCTCACTCGGTGCGAGGCGGATGAGATCGTCGATATCAGGGAGCTCAGAGTAGTAGCTCGATTGCTAGCGGGCAGTTAAACGCAACACTCGCGCGAAACGACTCGCATTTACCTGGGAGAGCGCCGGAGCTTCTGAAACGTTCAGCGAGTGCCGGGAAGTATATGAAGGACGTATTTATGTGCACGCCACCCACCTTGACTTGCTGGCGCCATCTCGACGTCCACGCTCCGGGAAAGGGGTCGCCTGGTGCTGCCCGCATCGGTCCAGCAGTTGAGGTGGAATTCACGTCCGACACAGCGGGATGTGGCACGCTTCGGGGGTATCGCGTCTTGAACGAGGAATCGCGGTGGAATCGCGGAGGCAAACAAAGTTCGGTTGAATTTCAAATTTCGCGTCGTCGGCCATGGACGCGGTCACGCGCATCAGCCATCAGCAGTTGATTTCCTGAGCACTACCACCGTAGACCACCGTGGTCTCTCTCTAGACAGACGCTACAACGTGGATACGCTCGTTCCTCGCTCGTTGTAGCCCACTGGCATCATCTCTCGCACCTCACTTGATCAGTATATGGCTTGGCTGCTTTTTCCGTAAATCCGAAGCCTTCCAAAGTCTTTAAGATTCTTGACCACGACGGATGGTACGCGATTCCGAGACCACCTCTGTTCGTATAAAGTTCGACGCCTGCTGTTTGAACTCAAATTCCTTCCCGAGTCAAATTCGCGGATAGTGGTTACCCTACACGGCCATGGCACACTACCACAACATTGCGAATATATTCAATATTAATATTCAAGAATGGGGCAATTCCTCTGACTCATTCCGAGCCTAGGCCTCTACGCACTGTGCCACCTCGCGAGTGTGCCAATGCTCGCCATCGTCCCCTTCTATCCCTGGCTCTCGCCTATGGATCATTATGAGGAAAAAGTTTATCTTAATCCATATTTCAGTACGGTCGCCGATGGACGAAACCGAACTGTTAGTGGATCGGGAGTGACGAGCCCGATTGCGGCCGAGTGGATTTGACTGGTATGTGCTACTATTCAACCGGTTTTACCTCTGTGCTGATGAGATATTGAAGGCGTGCCATGATATGGCCACTGCGAATGTGATGATGGCGGGAGGGATTGAAATGTCTATTGCGTTTGAGCTCGATCGGGATGAGGTATGCAGGCTATATTGTACATGAATTGCCTCAGCTGTATTCATTTCATTTCATTCAGAACGTGGGCCAGGGCCAGAAAGACTCGCCGAACGACTTTCGCCTCATCTTTTCCCCAACTGTATCGAGCAAGTATTCCCACTCATCTTCGTCATTCACATCACATGAACCTGACATGATACATCCACAGTGTCCGACTCCATTGCCCTGGGAGTCGTATTCGCCTCGGCCGGAACGGCGGCCCCCAATTCCTTTCAGAGGCGGTCGCGTCGATGCCCAACAGCCGGCCCAACAGGCGTGCCTAAAACCCGATGAAGATCTCTCCACGCACATCGACAAATTCCAACGGCCACCGAAATGATTCACTCGTCGCCTGCGGACACAGTCTAGGCGGCATTCGCAACCCCGATTTCTCTCAAATGGTTCCCGACGACGGAGCCACAAGTTCTTTGATATACGCAGGACCGGTTCGATAATAAAGCGTGAGTGGTTTCCACTGAGGGTGATGTTTTGAAAGCGTTGGTCCCCTAGATGGAACGACGACACAGAACCCTTGGTTGTTACTCGGAACGAAACTTTCGATCTGATTTGCGGATACTGGCAGTGATGGGAATACGACGATGCAGGTGTAGTAGGGTCTATTGATTTTTATTGGACAAGTGCTGACAGGTTCTCTTTGATAGTCTATCTGACCAAATACCTTCTCAAATACCTGCGCAGACGTGCTTGAACGGATGATCAATGCCTCGTATGTCCCCTCACTGAGCCGATCGAGCCTGCCCAGTTCAGGGTTGGGAGATTCTCCCCAACAGTGAAGAACGATAACCAGACAACATCCACCGTCACAACAAGAGTGTGTACTCCTTATTCCCTGATCGCGTCTCGCAGTGGTTAAATCCATCATCGAACAACAATAAACCTTGTTCTGGACCGACAAGCTCAACCCCGAGAACTGCAGCCGCGAGACCTGTTCTGCCTCTCCCCAGGTCTCTCTCGATTCTCCAGCTCAAAATTCCGGCGCTTCATTCCTCTCCAAGCCATCGGCATTCCCGCGCGCTTCCACAAATTCACGTTCGACATCTCAACTACCGTCGTTCCCGACATATTCTGATTCGAGATCGAGGATAGTTCCGAGTCGCAGGTATTTGTGGCCGATCATGGAGGACAGGGATACGTGCTCGAGGATGATTTGGACGTATTTTGGAATGCTGGCAGACTCGATTCGGATGACGAGTCGTTGATGTTCGCTGTGGCGATACGTATTTCGCGTCTTTTCTTTTTCTCTCGTTCGTTCATTGGTTCCGTTCGGCGACCTCTCTCTGATCTCCTATAGGTGCGAAGCAAGAATCCGCCTTCGATGATTTTTGCCGAGGTAATGGATATGACCCAGGAGAGCGCACCCGACTTCACTCCTCAAGTTACTACTAGCGACTTCTCGCCTAGTACCACCATACCTTCGGCCGCTGGATAAGACTTTTATACGGCGCGAATGCCTTTCACGATAACTACCTTCTCGCTGAAGGTGGTCAGAGATGGAAAGACGAACCTTGACCGTCCGTTTTCGGAGCCGTTGACAATAGCGGTTTTTGACACGAACGTAGGTAGGAGGCAAGAGGTTGTCGCTATTCCCCGTCCGAGGCCCTGTGTGCCCTAAGGAAATTAAATTCAGGTCTCGCGTACGCATTGCTTGGGTAAGCTGCTCTGGCATTGGACTAAAGGGAGGAGCTTGCGCACGTTCATTTATTTCTTGGGTTCGATGAACTAAAGCGCACATCAGTACCTCTTCGGCGACCCGACCTTTATAATGCTGTTAGTTCACAGGAACCACTGAGCTCGTCGGATAGATCGACACGGCGTACACCCACACCGCGCAATTCACCCGCCTCGACGGCGGAATTATTGTACTCTATGCCCAAGAAATAATTAGCCTACACACAAAGGTACGTACTGTATATCATCCCCGTTTCCGTGTAGCCCTTTTCCGCTTCCCGCCGCCTTCCTTGGGGGTGACCGTCCCGCTCCCTGGCGGGGACGACTCGTTGCCGTCGTCCTCCAGCTCTGCTTCCTTCGGCGCGCCCGTGACGCGCTCGGCGGCCTTGTAATAGAGCGACTTGCCGAGCGCGATGAACCACGTGTTGGCGAAGGCGGGGCGGTTGGCGGTCGACGCGTCGAGGAGGTGCATGTCGCCCGAGGGATCCAGCTAGCGGAACATCAGCATGCGCCGAAGGTGCGAGCGGAGATGCACGGACAATGTACACGTTCTTCGTGTCGACGATCATGTCGATCCACCGGCCCTCGCTCGTCCGCTGCGCTCCAGCCAAATTGACCTTGACCTACGAACCGACGTGTGAGCGGGGTGCAAACTGAGCAAACGACCGAACACACTTTGCGCTGCCCTTCGATGGGGATCAGCTTCGGCCCCCACGCCGCCAGCTGCGCGTCCTTTACAAACCGCTCGATGCGCTCCAAGTCGGTTTTATAGTTGATGTGTTGGACGATGTAGTGGAATCCGGATGTTACGAG
This sequence comes from Mycena rosella, assembly GCA_029378255.1. NCBI lineage: Eukaryota > Fungi > Basidiomycota > Agaricomycetes > Agaricales > Mycenaceae > Mycena > Mycena rosella. The sequence goes on along the minus strand of JARKIE010000216.1, from coordinate 97,258 downwards.
GACGAGGAAGACGAATACCGACTGCGCACAGACGGATCAGCATCTCCGCGCACCAAACGAGGGAGAAAACCACAAACTCCAAGACCCGGTCTGAACCTCGAATAATAATAACCTGTGCCGCGCCAGGTCGGTACTCCTAGATGATCGATTCCGCGTTAAATATGATGGTGCGCGTTCGTGTCTGGGGACCGGGGCACCATTTTTGTAGAAAAAGTCGTATCTCTCGCGACTCTCCTTGTTCCGCAGGATAGTAGACACAACACCGAGGCGCGAGAAGCGCTCGTGGATCTTATCGTCGTTGGGATTTTTGTCCGGGCTGCCCAAGAGTGTTATATTTCATGTCCGACGGGTTCACGAGAGGCGCACGCACTGGAGGACCATGCTCTTTCTCCTGTAAGCTTTTGCGATCTCGGCGGTGGTCGCTATGGGCGTTCCCGTGTCAGCATTTCGGTCGAGCGTCCCTTGTCAGGCGTAAAACACACCGGTGGAGGGGACATCGAGCCAGGAGTAGAAAGTGGTGCCCTTGCCCTCGGACGCCTCGATCGCGCTGACGAGGTCGAAGATTTCGTGGTCCTCCTTCTCCCACGCCAGCACGGACGTTACCAGCACCGCCAGAAACGCAAACAGAAAGACGAAGGCCCGCATTCCGGGCAATAAGAATTACTCGAGAAAGTAAGAAGGAGAAAGCTGAATCAAAAATCGCCAGCGCACGTCCACGTGCTATTTGCCCGCGCGACGCTCCCGCCAATCACTCTCATGGCTCCGCGTAAACGATGCCCGGTGTGCAGATCCAAGCAATGGCACAAGGAGCCCTCCAGCGGCCTCATCGCCTGCAGCGAAGGCCACATCCTTCAAGTACTCTCCCAACAAATACAAAAGTGATTATTCTTTTAACTGCAGCAGAACTACAGAAAAGAAACCGCCGAACTCGACGACGCGGGCCCGCACATACTCAAAAAGCGCGCCCTCAAATCAAACCGCCAGAAGGTCCGCAAGGGCGGCCCCGATCCTAAATGTATCCAAATGCTTGCTGCGACGTGCTGTTCTGACTGCCCCAAGTGTACCACGGCAACAGGGGGCGTTACTTCTACTTCCAATGTCTCCAGTTGATTCTCCGACACCAAGTCGCTGTATTAACGGAGCGGTGGGAGCTCCCCGCCGAGTTCGAGGTCGGCCGTTCCCTGACTGGCTACGGTCGACTTCTAATTAGGAACGGCAGGTCGTCTGCAGGGACATGTGGGCGCTGCACCTGGGTCTCCTGCGCCACCCCCCACCGCCGGAGCCGTACCTGGGTGCGCAGGAATCGGACGAAGAACCGCCCCAGGCCGAGAATCCCACCGCTTCGACGGCACGGGAAAGCCCGGGCTTCGAAGACGCAGAATCCAAGACGGCGCCTTCGAGCGACGGGGAATCCGAGACGGACGAAGAGCCTGCGAACGACCCCGAGCTCGAGGAGCTTCTGGCGGAAAACTCGGCGTCCGAGTCGTCTTCCGAGGGCGAGGACGAGGTCGATGCCAAATCCGTGCCACCAAGGCGAACACCAAAGCGGCATGAGCACGAGCGGCTGGTTAATACACTTGCGGTGATCGTGGTCGCCTGTTGGACTTTGCGGGTCCCAATTCTATATCGCGACCTGACGCGGCGAGTCGTAGCTCAAGCTCCTGTGCGCGCACAGCATAGCTGACTGGTTGTGTCGCAGGCTAATAGAGTCGTACGAACTACCGTATCTAGAAGCGACCCGCGTATTGCCGCCGGATATGACGCTGCATCTAACCAAACACAATATTCAAGCACTATCGCCTCCTGTGAGCCATCTCCGTATACCTTCCAAATGTAGGGAAATTGAAGACCGCAAAATAGAATACACCCAATGCATTGGTTGTGCATAATTTAGCATCATCTCTCGCAAAACGGATATATTCGGCATTTGGCGTGTTGACTCCTCAAGCGAATGCAGCGCCGATTCTGTGGCGAGTAGTGGCACAGGGTCTCGGCGGTACTCGTATGTTCCAGCCAGTGCCGATCGTTACGAACGTTGTTGGCTCAATTTCGCTTGTAGCGACGCTGTACAGGCTCACAAAGCGCCTGTCGACCGTTCTGGAGCTTCCTCTTACGCTGCACCAGTCGCTGGCACCGCGTTTGCAACCACGAACCAAAAAGGGACGACAGCACGGGAGTCATCTCTTTGACAATGTCGCGCCGGAGGTGGCGTTCCTCGCGGCAGCAATCATTGTGCTAAAGATGGTATATGGATTGGACGGCAAGTCGAGGTTCGTACGTATAGTTATTTTGGGCAACGTGTTTCATTGACGGAGTGACCAGGCTTCCTGCCGATCCGGAGGACCCGGCGAGTGATATGCCCCGGATCGACGAGTACCTTGGGCTGTTGAGGAGATTGGACGACGTGGAGGGCAAGACGCGGGACACCGAGTTTGATTCCAAGACAGCAATGTACGGCCGGACATGAAGTATGAAGGCAACGGCAGCTAACGATCAGAAGGGTGATTGAGGATCTCTGCGACGATACGGTGGACGAGTACTTGGCATTCTGCGAGCGAGCGTTGGTAGGGCCGGCGAACGGTAAGCGGCTGTTGCTGAGGATTTACGTGGGCTGACAGAGAAGAATAGCCGAGCACGACGTGCTGGAGCGGTACTTTCCTTTGCGGGCGAGTCAGCGGACAGGGGAGGCGATTGCGACGGAGGGCGCGCGACCAGAGCTGCGGGGGACGGGGCTGCAGGACGGCGAGAAGGAGGCTCTGGGGCCGGGGGCGGAATACACGCTGTGGGATTCGGAGGAGATGCCGGATGATTACGCGGCTGTGATGAGTCGGGCCGCGGATTGGGCAGGGGTGGGAGAGGAGGATCTGAGCGCGGTGGTGGGGGTTACGAGCGGCGGCTCTGGCGGTGGTGGCGAAAGGAACGGGGTGAGGGCAGAGATGGCTTGGAGGTGGACAGCGAGGATGGCTTGGACGGCCGTAGGGATGATGACATATTGTAGCGAGAAACGTTTTGTGTGATATTTTAGGTTGTTGACGCCTTGGTTTGACCACACATTCAATGAAGGCGCTCCCGGACGTTCTTGTCTGACGCCAGCACAATGCGTCGTTTTGCCTCCGTCTTCGCCCGCCGCGACAAGGACAAGGACAGGGACTCCCACAAGGCCGACCTCAAGCGCGCCAATTCCTCCCTCGCTCCTCTGGGCCCACCCTCCATCCCGCCCCCCCGCGACTCTCTGCCCGCAACCCCCGTCCTCAGTTCCGGCAGCGAACCCGCGTCGTCCTCGTCGTCCAACGGCTCCGCAAGCTTGAGTCTGCAGACACCCGATGACGACCATGTTCTCGGCCCCCCCACTCCCACAAAATCAAAGTCCTGGACCTCCTGGCTCGGTAAAAAGTCCGGCACAATCAAGCGTCGCCCCTCTGCAACCGACCAGCAGTGGGTCCAGGACGTTCCCGAGTGGCAGCCGAAACAGCCCGTGCCCCTCCTTCACCCGCCTCCGGCCGGCCCAAAATCAATCCCGCCCGTCCTCCGGGTCGACACCGACTCGGACGAAGAAGATGCGTCTTCTTCGGGCTCGGACGATGATGAATCCGTGCCACTCCCTCATTCAGCGCCCGCCCTGGCCCCCCCAATCACCCCCACTTCCGTGGCTCAATCTAGAAAAAACCTTGAAATGTTGATTCAGAACAGTCTGGTTCCTCCATTGGCCCCCTCACCCTTCGCTCATCTCCCCGGCGCACCGATGTATCCGCGCTCCTCCAATCCTCCGCGATCTCTCCCGGTCCGCCCGTCCATGCACGTCGCCATGCATAAAACGCTCTTACTCCGGCGTTTACAACATCCCGTTGTATCATCGCAGTCGCTTGTCCAGGCACTCGACCGCTCAATATTACCCTTCGCGTCTCGCCTACCACCCATTCCTGTCGATCCCCCATCACCCCTCCCCTGGTACAACGACACAGTGCCAGCAGCCGCAATGAAGCTATCTCCTTCCAGCGCAGGCCTCCGCCGTTGGATGTCGCGTCCCTGCTTCGAGGAGAGAGTCGCCGTTTGGGTCCCCGTGAACGGCGAGCTCACCTCCCGCCCCGTCGCAGGCTCGTCCTTTGCCGTCGCCGAGCTCGAGTATTCCGCTGCCCTGGACGCGATGATCGGTTTCGGTCTCTCGCCCGTAGAAGAGGAGCAGCCGCCATCCCCTGCTCCTGCTCCTGCTCTTGCACCCCCGGTACCGATACCCCAATCTCAGCCTGCTGCCGGTGAGTCTGCCCTGAGCCAACTTTGCTCCCCCTTGGGATTCTAAAAGTTTCTCTTTAGCCGCGGGCTCACGTAACGCGCCATTTATGACCGTCCCCTCCCCTCTGCGCAACTCGGCTCTCAAATCAGCCGTGTCGAAATCGCCCGTCTCCGAGACGACTCCTTCTCCCACCGAAGAGGCCCCTGCACCTCCGCCTGTGGCATCGACGACGTCCCGCGTCCGGTTCGTCGAAGACGACAAGGAGGATGTTATTCCCCTTGGTTACGCCTTACGTCTCAAAAAGCGACGCGAGGAAAAGGCAAAGTTCCTGCGCGAGGAGCAGGAACGGCGAGCGTTTGAGGAAGAGAGGGCCAAGCAGGAAGCGGAGAGGATGAAGAGAGAAAACGAGCGGAGGCGATGGGAGGAGGAGAAGAGGGCATGGGAGAATGAGAAGAGGGCCATGGAGGAGGAACGGAAGCAGCGGATTTACGCTGAAGAAGTCGCGGCCGCCCGACTACGGAGAGAACAACAGAGAGCGGGTGGAGGGTATGGTGCCAGCAATTCAAGCGCGCTAGCGGCGTCGACTTCTACCGCATCCTTACGGGACGAACGTAATAAGGATGCAGGAAAGTACTCTCGACCATTCCACGATCAGCAAGGGCCGCGGCGTCAAGCTTCGGAGCCTGCGGTACCTCAGCGCGCAAACACGCCCTCCAGTTCACCGCACACGTCGTCCCCGGGTAGTTCGCGTCCACCGAGTGTTGCAGGGCATCAAACCGGCACCCATGGGCGAAACTCTTCTAGACCACCGTCGGTGCACTCGACCTCTGAGGATGTGCGGCTAAACAGCACTAGCGCCGGGAAACGTAGTTCCATGGCTTCTCTGCCCGGGAAAAACCCCTCGTTTGATCGGTCATCTACCTATTCGATGTGGTCTGCGAGCAATCCGACCCTGCTGATGCCTCCGGTGCCCCCGGTCCCAATGTACGCCATGGATATGCCGTTGCTCCCTCCGACGCCACCGTTTATGCTTCACCAATATCCTCGGCCGAGGTCGCAGAGTTCGTCCCGGGGGTCGGCGTCGGCGTCGGCGTCACCATCTCGGCAGCGGAATCCGAGTAATGGGAGCTCGGATCGGGTCAATGTACAGCACCACCAGCAGCCCGCCGTGCCCCGAAGAGGATCGAACCCGTCGTCTTCTCCGTATCGACCGGACATGGCCCCGACGCACCAGCGGCGAAGCAGCGACGACGCACGACGTGCGAGTTTACCGACAAAGGCGTCGTCGCAGCATCCCCCAAGCTCGATGCGGTCGCAGTCCAGCACCTCGGTGTCGCGTGGACGGCCACCGCTCCCGTTGATGTCGCAGCTGCAGCAGAGCCCGTGGACTGCACCGCCGCTGACGACGTCCTACTCGCAGCAGCAGCTTAGTCCCGCGGCCATCATCAATGGGTACGCGACGCGACCACCCCCCAAGCGACCCGGCGCCAGACGACGATATCTTAACGTCCGCGCGCCGTATATATTCTGCCGGTAGTGTTTGCGATAGCAGCCCGCGGTATGTACCACCACCACTTCGCCCGACCACGCACTTTCATTTAGTAAAACCATTTACAACCCACACTCATTTATTCGATGCATTACCATGTACGCACAAGACGGAATTACTTGCCCATAGCATAGACATTACTATCACATCACCTACAAACGTTAATTTTTCGCCTGGACACAGACATTGGCGGTGCCGCTCTAGTTACCTGTTTTTTATTCAGTTCAGTGTAGGCATTATTGCATCTTTTCCGTACTTATGGAAAGCCACTTTATGATATAAAGACGCATTAAATTTGTTGTAGCTGGCATTTCCGTTTTGGGACGCGGGTGGTAGTGCTCAGAGGCTGCTGGACAACAGGACCACATTCTGCGCTCGACGACGGCACGACACGGACACGATACTTATACGACACCGAACTCTGCTTTTGCTCTCATAATGAGTTGGTCGGGGTAGGTGCCCTCCCCCCGCGCCGTTTGGCAATCGGACTGACCGATTCGAATGTAAAGCTTCAAGAAATCAGTGAACCGCGCCGGGACCACGGTGCGCCCATCTGCCTCTGTGCCCCGCCGCGCCCCCCTTACCCTCGTCTGCAGCTCCTTCAGAAGACGGGCCAGATCGAACGCACGGTCGACCGCGAGTTCACCGACGAGGAGGCCAAGTACAAAACGTGCGTGTGGCGGATCTGCGGTGCGTTGGGGTGTGCGCCCCGGCTGACATGCGGCCCAGGTTCGAAAAGGAATGCCAGGTGCTGCAGAAAGACAGCAAGGCCTACTGGGATGCCATGCGCGGTCAGCCTGCTGCGCTATCGCCGCGCTCCGTGCACCAGCTAACTCGGACTCGGACACAGCCATGACCGCCGCGCAGACCCGAATAGCCGACACGCTCGAGACGTTCTATGGGGCGGCTGACCGCACGTCCGAGGGGGCGATGGCCGGGCATGCGTACAAGCGCTCCGTCGACGATTTGGACGGTGGGTTCGGGCGGGAGCTCGTGAGCGCTTCTTGCAATCGCAATCTGCACCGCTAATGTGAGCAATAGGACGGCCCGTACCGCACGACCATCTCGGAGCCGCTTGGGAAGATGTGCGCCTACTTCCCGGTCGTGAACGAGCACATCGCGAAACGCAATAAGAAAGTACGCGCGACGCAAGTTGCTCTGCGAATGGCGGTCTGACTCCCGACTAATAGCTGCTGGACTACGACGCGGCTCGTAGCAAAGTCCGCAAACTGATTGACAAGCCGAGCGAGGATCCGACAAAGCTTCCCAAAGTACGATAACAGGATACGAGCCTCGGACTGTGCTTACGCACATACACAGGCTCAGCAAGAGCACGACGAGGCGAAGGAAGTCTTCGACATGCTGAACGACCAGCTCGTCGCCGAGATTCCCCAGCTGATGGATCTCCGTGTGCCGTATTTCGATCCAAGCTTTGAAGCGATGATCCGAATGCAATCCAAATTCGCCGAAGAGGGGTACGAGAAGCTGAGCGGTGTCCAGCGGTACGCTATTTCGTTTGTTCCACATTTCCTGTGTGTTTACATTTTAAATCAGATATTTCGCTGACACTATCCGCGACGACTACGCCGCGGGCCAACTAGATGCCCAGGTTAGCATCCCTTCTGCGCGATATGCCATTCCTGACGTCCATATGTGCTACAGGTGGAGGGCGTCCTTCAGGAAATGCGAGAGCTGTCCATTTGCGGGGCCTAATTGTCATTTTTAATTGTATCTTTGTTGTATTCACACTGGACGTCTAGCTTGAAGTTCTTCCCATATGAACTGTGCACACAACTAAAAATTACAAGAAACAAGATATGTATAAACACTTTTTTTACACTTCCTAATACTACAATATGATAGCGACAAGAAAAACACTCACTTCCTTACCTTGCGATTCCTAACAATTCAAGGTTATGGATGCAACGTGAGCGTGTGGTTCTGGCAGTTGACGGCCTACGCACCATTCACTCCATACGGTCGGCCAAGGATCGCTCGCCGCGACCGCGGCCACCTCGTGCCCTGTTATTCGGCCGCCCTCGAGCTCCCCCCCTACCGCGCGCAGTTCCCCGGGCAGGATCACGGGCAGGATCACTAAGGCGCGAAAGTAGGCCTTCCGGCTTGCCAGCCCATTCATCTGCGTCCTGATGTTCTTCCGGCTGTGGACGGTAGCTTTCGCCTCTGCCAATGAAATGCACGTTCCGATCCGGGGCACCCAGTCGAAGTTCGAGGCGGGACGCTCGTTTTCCGCGTCTCTTACAGGCCATGATCTTGGCGGAGAGGCCGCGCGAGGACGTACAGCGTCTCGCCCATCGTCTTTGAAACGCTTCTGAGGGTGTATTGGCGGGGTGTAATCATCTTCACGTTGACGCTTCTGCGAGTTTGACGGGGCGCGTGGGATGCTGTGGCGAGGACCTGTTGGAGGCGAGTCACGTCGGTTCCACGTACGAGGCGCAGGACGAGGCGCTGGAGAATAATGGTCGCCAGAGAAAGACCGTTTGCCAGAAAAATCCGATTCGTAGCGTGGTGCCGACGGCGGCGAGGCAGGGCGCTGCACTCGCGGCGGGGGTGTATACGCCCGGGGAGGTGTAGGGGCTCGGCGAATTGGTTCCGGCGTCCACCTGTGCGGCGGAGAATACCGGCTATCGTTGTTCCAGCCAGACGTCCGGTCGGGTGTCCTCCCGCGCCCCGCAGGTTCTGCGCCGTACGGACTTGGTTCTCTGTATCGCTCTGGTGTTCTGGAACGTCGCAGAGGCGACCATGTATTATAGCGGGGAGGCGACTGAGCACGCTGCACATCGGATACTCGCTCGCTGAGGGAGCGATAGTCGTTCGTATTCGGAACAGGTGTCGTTGCCCCGGAGCCTGGGAGCGACCGAGCAAAGGCCTCCGCTTGTGTTGTCGGTAGCGCTTGAGCTTGCATCGGGGTGTTGTTGTATACACTTCCATTACCATTCGTGCTCGCAACTGCGACTGCAGGAGGAGAGCGCTTGGGTGGAAAGATGACGGGGGAAGTTGCAACTGCAGAAGGAGAGCGTTTGGGCGGAAAGGTGACGGGCGGGGCTTCGGATGGTCGAGATAGAACTGCAGTGTTCTCGGTGGAACGCGGTGTCGCCTGGGGTTGAGCTGAGGGTGCTGTTGCAGGTTTGTTGTTATTCGCCTCGCCGTTGGTCGGGACCAATTTATTGATCTTCGGCAGCTGTTTTCTGCTAGGAAGCGGCTTCAAAGGCATTGTAAGAACGGTGGGGGCGACGGTGGGGGTGCTGGGTATCGGAGCTATGATTCGAGGGCGGGTTGGCAGAGGAAGCTGCGGAGATGGGGTATTTTTCAACTGCGGGGCTGAGAGGGGAATCTCGACAGGAGGCAAGGCAATCTCTGAATCCTCCGTCTTGACCGAGGACAACGTTGGCCGGCTTCTGGATATTGCCTCCCATGGTATGCCCTCGTCTTGTAACGCGAACCGTAGATTTATCAACTGGATATCGATCGCGAGGTCAATGGGGATTTTGGGCGCCTTCTTCGGCGGGATAATGGGGATGTCGCCCTTGTCTGTTCCCGTCCGGTAAATGGAAATCTCGTCAGACGGTGATGATTCGCGACTAAGTTGCGCAATTGGGGGAAGGCTGTAGTTCCGCATCTTCTTGGAGGGGCCGGCTTTGGAATTCGGTGCGGATTGGCTGTCCGCCATCGGAGGGGCGCGCACACGAAGTCCCAGTGCAGCTGCGCGTTCCAGCTCGGGAGAAGGCTCGCTTGAGATGGAAGGGTCGGCTTTTACAATGGCGTCGGGGCCCAGTTTAACGCCTCCGGATACCGGCTTTGCCTTCTTCGTCTTGACTTTGACCTCAGCAGCTGTCGATGGTGGCAGAACCACAGCTCTTGCAACCGCGTTGCCGTATTGGTGCTGTGTGTCCGCGCCCGATAAAGGAGGGCTCGGCTGCGCGACAGAGGTGTTGGCCTTCGCCGCTGCATCTTGCCTCTCTTTCAGGATCGACATCGCAGCTGCGGCCTGCGCCTGCTCCTTCTGTATCCGGACCTTTTCGCGCTGTACATCCTGCATCTTGCGCAAAGTGGCCTCCCTCGCCACCGCATACGCATCCCCTTGGAGCTCAGACTCCGCTTGTGGGGAGGCCGTCGATAACTCTGCTTTACCTTTCTCCTCCGGAACCTTTGTGACCAGCGCTGCGCGTCTTTGACGCTCTTCGTCCTGAGCCGTCGGCTGGTCCGCGAGCGCCACGAGCGCTTCTGCAGCATCCTCTTCCGAGACGCGGCGAGGCTCATCAATGTCCATGTCGACTTCACCGCCCTCCCCGTCATCACCAAGATTCTCGGCCGCCGAAGTGTCCGCAACAGTATCGTTGGTGTCGCGGGCCTCGACGTCGGTATCGGTGTCATCCGGCGCGATCATCATGCTACTCGCCTCGCGCTCTTCTGCCTCCTCCCGATCTCGACTGGTATCCCTCCACGCGACGGGGGCCGGCAAGTGCCCGGCTTCCTGTTCCTCGACCCACAACCTGAGCGTGTCGAGATCTTTCTTCATTTCGCCTACGATCTCCGAATTGTGGTCAACAGGCTCGGGCGTGGGCGCCCGGGGAGGCGGCGGCTCCTCGAGCAGCCGCTTCGTCTCCTCGGCGGAATCCGCTGCCGCGCGCGACGCGGTGAGGGCGGCCTGAGCTTCCTCTGCGGCCTGACGAGCTTCTAGGAGCGACTTCTGCGCGACTTCGAGCGCCGCGCGCGACGCTAGCAGCGCCTGCGACAACGTATCCACAATCGTCTGCGCGTAGGCAACACCCTGTTCCGAGGCCGCTACGCGGGTCTGCGATGCTTGAAGCGCCTCCTTCGCGGACGTGTGGAGCTTCTCCGTGTGATGTACAGTGTTATTCGCCGCTATCAGTGAGAGGAGCGGGAAGTCGGGCGGAGGCGTAGCCGCCTTCTTGGGTGGCGGCGGCACCGCGAGTACCTTGTGGGACGTTTCAAGCCGCGCGTGCAGTGCCTTCAGCGCCGAGTAGTTTGGTATGAATGGCGGGGGAGGCGGGGGCGATGGTGATTTGCGGGGCACGACAACTTCTGCGACTGTGTCTAAAACTGGTGTCTCCGGGTATTGCAGCTGCATTGAATCCGACTCGAGCCCGGGGGATTTGCTGGCTGCGTGTGCTGCTATGGAAGAGGCGGGCGGCTCCCGGCTGTCGAACATCATCGAAAACCGGTCCAGCTCCTGACTCGGGGAGTCCGAACTCGCGGTACGTTGGCTCGTCAGTGCCTGGAGCAGCGACGGCCGAGTCCGCGCCTCGGCGGCATACCACGCTGGCTGGGCCTCCGGCTCGGGCGACGGGCTGTACTGGTAGTGAACCCCTTCTTCGCGGTTCGATATGCGCTTCAGCAGCTCGGGCTCCTTTCCTATCGACTTGAAAGAAAATGTGTTAAAATCCGACCCTGCTGCCGATCTTAGTATATTTGGATCGGGCTTCCCAAATGTTAGCGCCGCCATCTGAAGCTCTGAAGGTCAGTGAGTGCGCGAAGAAGAGCTGGGGGCCATACCTGCTGGAAAAGGGATGAGACAAAAGAAAGGGTGCTTATTGATCGGACATGGGCAAGAGGTGAGCGGCAATCAAATCTCGGACACATATCTCTTTTGGGACCCTTTTCGGCCGTGCATTCTGACCCGCCAGCGGGCAACAAAATGGGCGGTACCAGATGCAAGTCAGTACTTATATGTCTAATTCTTCCTGCAAAATTCAATAAATTTGGGAGAGTGTTGACCGGCCACAACGATGCCGATCGAACGTGAGAAATCGCGATCAATTTCCGTCCCTATTTCGATGGGAATCAAAAACGCTTTAATTCACTACACTGCCCTCGGTTCGCAAAAATAACTATCTGAATCGGTAGCGCATATACACAAATGGGGGGATATTGTCCGCCAAAATGTCTCAAAATATTGAGATTTGAGGTCGCTAGAGAGATCCCGAAGAATCGTGGGAAAATAATTCCCCCTCAAACTCCCCCATCCGTATAGTTGACCCCCTCGGATGATGAAAAAAATGCTTCTATAGGCCTAAATTTACATAAAAGAGGTTGGTGTATTTTGCAGGAATCCCGCTCACCTCTTGGACATGGTTTGACAAGCAGTACCAAGTACATCTAACTAGCTGCATACAACGCGTCGCGTCGATGGTTCATTAACTAGTGCTACCATTAGCGCTACTTTCCCCGCTTTTTCCCGGCGGGGGTTTCGGCCTCGGTGGGCGGTTCAAGATGTGCCATTTCACCAAATCCAGCGTTGCAACCGAATCCTCGATAGACGAATGTCCCACGGTACCTCCCCCGCTCTGGATTGTGAGTCCAAGGTGCTCTCGCGCCCTGAACAGTGGGGTCAACAGTGGGACGAGAGGAAAGTCATCTCCTTACAAGTCTTTCAGCGCTTTGCGGTACGGAGGCCCGGCAGGATGCCTGAACATGATGGACGTGTCCACATTCACATGGTGGATTATTCGAAGTGTCTTCAGGTCGTTGTCCAGGCCGTGCCCTATCAGAACCGTATCTGCATTGATGAGAGCATCCAGCGATTCCCGAATAGCTGACAGGGGCAGAACAGCTTTGGCGTAGCCCTCCTCTGTTATGCCGGAGAAGCGCGTATTGAAATCACTGGTGGACGGCCGGTTGAGCTCACGAAGCTGCAGGATATGTAAGGGGGGACTGACATAACTTCGACTCCGTCGTCCATCCGCACCAGCTCGTCGAACACTTCAGCACCTTCCCCGTCGACCACCGACACGCGCGCGACTCTCATTCCCCCGGTGGTATATATCATTTCGCAATCGAGAGACGCAACGTCCAGCACAGTACTTGGCGACGGCGGGGCTTTCAAGTAAGAAAAGGCGTGCCGGGCGTGCAGTTCTTCTGCCTTGGACTCGTAGAATACGTGTGGTCCTTGGACGCACCCGTCGTTATCCGGTGCTGGCCGCGAGCAGCATCTGTATACGCGCATCTTCTCGCCTTGTGGAATGATATTCAACTGGTGCACCGAATACGCCGCGAGGACAGTACCTACCACTGACTTTGCGAGACACGGGCTTCCCCCAGTGGTATATGCATTCTTCAGCGTCGTCCTTGCGTTTAACCAAGAACGGTCGCACGCATCGCTCGCACTTTGCGATCTTGTTCTCGAGACTGGGCTCATCGCCGCCAATTCCTTCCGGGATATCGAGAAAGAACCCCCAGAGCTCCATGTCTTCTTTGGAGAGGATAAGGTGTTCAACATGGGCACGTGTGAGACGCAGCGACTTTCTGGACTTGAGCGCCTCTGCACGCGCGCTCACTTCAGCCTCGGTTCCGACCGACGGGTGGGAGGATGTGTCGGGTATGGGGCGTCGTTTGAGGGCGGCAGCGCAATGGATGACGGCCTGTGCTAATTAGGACGCGAATAATAGGGCGGGGAACGCGACGCACGACCCGGTAAGTCTGCTTGTTCGAGTTTTTATACACTTCCTCTTCCTGACGGAGGGCATGCTCGGACGCCAGGGTGGGGTTCGTGGGCAGGATTACTTGATACAGAACGGAAAAGTGGTCATAGAGGGTCTTGAGCATCGTCTGGCGGACCGGGATAGGAACAGATGAAAGCGCGCCATTGACTCTGAGCACGGGTGGGCCGGTAGTGGGTTGCTGGGCAACGGGAACGGCTCTATTTGGAAGTTTCTGCTGTTTCCTGGGTGGTTCTTGCGGGACAGAGGGACCCGCAGCTGAAGTCGATGGTGCGGGGCGCTTGGCAGGGATGGTACTCGGAGTACTAGTGCTAGGCCTAGGACTGCTACTCGCAGCCGGCTGCTCGACGGGGACGACGAGGGGAGGGGGCGGGGGCAGGTCTGCGCGGTGGCTGAAGAGACAGCGCGGCCTGTGGCATCGAGGATTATCTGGACAAGCGAGTGCTTGAAAGAAATTGTGGGAAGAAGAGAACATGATCACGTCCCAAATGTAATTCCCTAGCTATAGCTACTTGCGATTTCTGTGTACAAGCGCGTTTTATTAATTTTATTCCTCCCATTCGTGGCTGGTAGTAGCTGTCCTCGTTTCACGTTAACTCGCCGTGTCGTCAAGCACAAAGGCTACAGACTAGTCTCGCAAGCCGACTTGATCTCAAATGTGAAGACTGTCGTTCACACCGATATAAAACAGACTACTAGGAGGAGCAGGATATAGAGTACATGTAATATTTGGTGGAGGTCGTGAGCGGCCCGGGCTCGCGTAAAAGCACCTTGGCGCAGATTGATCCCCTTCAAGCTTGTAGCGTTGACCGTCGAGATCCAACTGTGGATTTGTAAGAAATATCTGCGCCGCGACGGGAAGAATCGGACGCGCGATTTACAATGCGGTTGAATGTGCGGCCGTGCTGACAAAATCGTGTTTGACTAATCACCAACTAATCACCTCTTTTGCGTTTACCACCGTAATGTCGTCTCGACCGAAGAAACAATTCACTGTTAGCACAAAGTATTGGCCCCATTGCTCGACGATTCCTGTTCTCACCGCCCAGCAGTGATCCCGCCCACCACTTCGCAGACCCTTTCCAACCCCAAACGTCCGTGCTTGTAAAACTGCAACCTGTCAACCGACCGCCTCACCCTTGTCTAGCCCCCTTGGTTCTCGCACCCCGGAGCGCACCTCCTCGCCCTTAGGTGCCCGACGGCCGAGGGTAACCCCCTGGCTGCGATGGGCCGTCGAACCAGGTCTGTGCTACCCACTTCACACTCCAACCGCCACCGACAACCCTCCCAGCGGAAGCGTTCAAGTTTCTCCTCGTTCCCATCGTCCTGTACATAAACTGGGAGCTCTTGACACCCCACTCGCTCCGCTCCTCGAACCTCTGGTCCCGGCCATTGGCCCGTATCTCCCCAACGGCCATCTCCCCAACCCTTTTGGCTCCGTGTTTCTCATCTCCCACCGGGTCCCCACTTCTGACCCCGACGACCCCCGCTACGCCAAAGGCTGGTGTGATCTCCTGTTCCTGGCCTACAACATCGTCTTCTTCTCGTGCTTTCGCCAGCTCATCACGGTCAACTTGTGCAGACGCATCGCAAAATACTTCGGCTTGAAAAAAGAAGCGAAGCTGGACCGGTTCGGTGAACAGGGCTACGCTATCGTCTATTTCCTCCTTTCCGGCGCATGGGGTTTCGTGAGCGTTATGGCACGCCGCCCTTGTCCGTCGTCTGACTTGGCCCCCAGCGCATAATGGCACAGCTGCCCACCTACTGGTATCGGACCGAATATTTTTGGATCGGTTAGTCATTTTGTTTACGTCATGAGCGGCGACTTGATCGAGCGTCAGACTACCCCCATTGGGACATGAAGCCCGAGCTCAAGTGCTACTACCTCATGCAAATGGCCTATTGGTGCCAGCAGCTCATCGTGCTGGTTCTTGGCCTCGAAAAACCGAGAAAGGACTTTAACGAGTTGGTTGCGCACCATATTGTGACGCTTTGGTTGGTGGGGTACGTCTCGTCGTCTTTTCTCATGTGCTCTGTGTCGGACCAGTCTATTGTACAACAGCTGGAGCTACATGATGAATCTCACCTTGATTGGAAATGCTATATACATGAGCATGGATATCCCGGACATGTTTCTTGCCGTCAGTATCTTCTCATTCAAAGCACCACGTCGGGCCGCGCCTCATCATTCCCTCAGTTTTCCAAGCTACTGAATTACATCCAATGGGAAGAAGCCAAAGTCGTCTCGTTCGTCGTCTTCGTCTGCATCTGGACGTGCGTACCTTTGCTTCGTTCCTTGGCACATCAACAACGTGACCCCGCAGTTATTTCCGACACTACCTTAACCTCGTTATCCTCTGGTCCGTATGGACCCAGTTTGACTTGATCCCGTATGTCTGTCCCCTCATCCCCATCGCCGAAATCCTCACATCGCGCCAGGGAGCACGCACAGCAATGGATACCGGCGGAAGGGAGCTATCTTGCGCCGTGGATGAAGTACCAGGTCTTTGTGCCCATCGCGCTCCTGCAGGCTTTGAACCTGTTTTGGTACTACCTCATCCTGCGCATCGTTGTCCGGTGCGTTCCTACATTCCTTTCACTCATCTCGTGCTGACAAATCTTTATCAGAGCCATCGTAACGTCCAAGACCGAAGATGACCGCTCGGACGACGAGGGCGACGATGAAGACGAGGCCAACAAGCCAACGGAGAAGAAAAGGGACACCAGCAAGCTCAAGGAAAAGGCAATGCCGCCGACACCGAAATCGAAGACCTAATACCCGCCTGGTTGCGCCTCGGACAGCAGCAACGTCCCCATATCCATTCATCTAGGAACATTTCCCCGTCTGTGGGAGGGTTGCAATGCATTTGTATATTATAGTACATCGGTCGGTAGTGTACATCGGTCAATAGCGATCAATACATCAAGATGGAGGGCGGATATGGAATACAGCAAGAAAGATATACGGCAAACGTTACAGCAAACATCACAGCAAGATCGCGCGGGGTTAACAAGATATAGCAGGGGGGATAACACCCTCGAGATCGGCGTACTTCGGGTCGTCGTCCCAGGCTTTGAACTGGACTTGCACCTCGGTTTGGCCTGGCCAGCGCTGTTCGCGCTGAGCGTCGACCTGGGGACCCGAGGCCATGGATCGCAGAGCTTGCAGGGTGCACTGCAACGCGTGCATTGAGCGTGTGTTGCATGTATAGAAATCGGAGCAGTAGACAACGAACCTCTGCGTCCGAGCTGGCATTGCGCGCGCCGCCGAAGGGGATTTTCAGGTGCGTGCAGATGCGCTGCAGCGCATTCTGCTCGGTGTTCGAGTCTCCGCTGCCGGTCAGGGCATAGAAGAGCTCCGGGAGGTCGACGACAAATATGCCTGTCGAGGGCATCGCGTCCGGGAGCTCGTGGATTACGTTCGTGAGCAGGACTTGGAATGCTTTGGAGCGCAGGTACCTGGAACCAGTTAAACGAGATCAAGTACTAGTAAGTAAAGTTACTTCAGATCTCCCTTGCTATCATTCGATACCAAAAAGACAGGCGCATGTTGGCCGAGCTGCGAAAACAGGTCGTTGATCTTCCGTTTGAGCGTCGCTTTCGTCACCAGTTCGTTTTCCGCACCGTCCTGGCGGATATGCAAGTTAACGAACAGCCGCATCCTCAAGCAAGGGAAGCACCTCGACCTGCGCCTTTTTGTACGTTTGGTTCTCTTTCACGATAAGGTGGGCGCGCCGTGCGACCTCGGCGCCCGCCTCCCAATGCACGGAGCTGTACCCGACGTCCGAGATGGCGGTGTGGTCGACCTCCCACGCGGAGAAATTCAGGGCGCACCAGACGCCGCCTTTGGCGCCCCACAACGCGCGGACGCGCTCGAACATGAAGCGGCGCCCTACGAGGAGCGGGTTCTCCTTCAAATACTGGTTCATGCGGCCGAGTTTCTGAAAGGGAAGGTGCGGGGTTGAGGCAAGATCGACCGGAAGAAAGCACGCCAGAAATAAGGAACCTTGCTGGTAGCGCTCAGCGCGCCCAAGCTCTCTAAAACCACGGGCGAGGCGGACAGCACGTCGCGATCCACGAACATACAGTTAGAATACGGCAGGGGGATTAGCTCCGGCGTGAGCTTCATGGCGTGCATCCAGTAGCGAAGATAATCGACCTGTACCGACGAGAAACGGGGTGAGTTATATGACGTGCATCCAGTATCGCAGATAATCAACCTGCGCCGACGAGAAAAGCAGCCTCGCCTGCCCGTCGTCAAAAGTGCCGATGTATCCTTGGATTCCCGCGACGCCTTCTGTAGCAGCAAGGGGATGTCTCGGATTTTGAATTGCATCGTGGCCTGCGAAGAAATGAACCGCAGAACGGTGGGAAATCGACATTCAATATTCACTGAGAATCTTTTGTAGCTGCACTGCGTCGCGCGTATTTTTCAGAGATTGATGATAGTGATAGATAATGTCAGTGCAGCGGTAGTGTCCGGTCAGTAGTGAGGACGTCTCGACGGCCATTTTTTGCGTCTTGCGAAAGGACGAAGGAGAAGGAAGGACTTCCTTTTTGGGAACCGAGCTGCGAGCGAGCCAATGTGAAGATGCAGACAAGACGCGTAGTATCATTCCAGCATATACTCATGGTACAATTACAATGGCAAGTGGGCAACGGAATCATTCGTTGAGAATGCCAGTGGCAGGATTATAGCCACTCATCACACCCTCTTGGTCTGAGAAATCAGAATCTTCTTCGTACGCCTCGAAGTTCACTTTGACGCCGGCGAGATTGCCGTCTCCGGTGCGTTTGGGCCACCGGAGCTCCCGCTGCGTGTCTAATGGCTCCCCGGACGCCATTTCGCGCAGCGCACGTAAAGTATACTGTGAATGAAATTGTCAAGTTGAGGAAAAGGATGGTAGACAAAGCTTCCGTACGACAGCATCGTTGCCCGCGTTGTGCAGGTAGTCGGTGGAAATCTGGAGGTGGTTGCAAATCTGCTCGAGCTTCCGCGTGTTGTTGCCTTCGCCTTCCAACGCACCAAACAGTACAGCGGTGTCGATAATGAAGACACCCTCGCTTGGGGTCGCCTCGGGCAGTTCTTGTACTGCTCCATGCATGGGAACTTTAAGACGTTCCAGATCTCTACAAATTGGTCAGTCTTGATTTAATGACCGTGTGATTGGGTCTGACTTTAGATCCTGGCTCGGATTGTGAAACACCAGGTATACCGGTCCATTGAGACGCATCCCCGATAAAAGCTCGGTGATTCTGGTCTTGAGTTGAGTTGTCGATATTTCCTCGGAGTCGCCGAATTGGTAGCGATTTCTGTTCTCCGGGACATACACCCCATTGGTGTACATTCTATGCTCCTTGATTGTGCAGTGTCCACAATCTTCCACCTCCATCCCGTCGTTCCAGCCAACGGAGCTGTAACCGAATTCTGTGAGCACTTCGTGGTCCTTCTCCCAGGATTCGAAATCCAAGGAACACCAGGTGCCGGTTTTGGTCGCCCAGAATTTCCGTACGCGCTCGAATACATCGCGACGAGCCATCAAGCGCGGGTTGGAGCCTTTCATTAGACGCTTGTTGTTTTTCTCGATGTTCTACCGAAACGGTAAGAAGGTAAAGACGGGAGTCCTGAGAGTGTCGAACCTTGACTGCGACGCGCAGCGCTCCTCCATCCATATATGTAACTGAAGTAACATTGGAAAACTCCGATTGAGTGAGAAGACATTCAGAGTAAGGCAGCGGGATGATATCTGTCGTTAATTTCATGGCGTGGAGCCAATAGCGTATATAGTCGACCTGGTGAGAAATTGAACAAAGATCCAGAGAGAGAGAGAGAAAAAATAAGAAAAGACAAAGCCGACCTGGGCGGAAGAAAACAGGAGACGCCCTTGACCGTCATGGAAGGTCCCTGAGCAGATGATGGTCGGCATCAAAGCATAAGAAATAAATATGATAGCGTCGAGAGAATGAGAATGAGGATGGGGAACGTCAAATCAGCCATGTCGCATAATTTAGCTAATTTCTCGTACCGATGTACATCTTGATTCCCTGCTCACCCGGATGAAGAGGATTCTCGGGATGGACCAGGGCATCATGCGCTTACGCTCAACTCAGCGCTTGCGTCTGATCAACGGTCCTAAATTCAACGCACCGAGCACGCCCTTCAAGGGATCTCTATCACATGCAGGCAAGACCTCCGTCCTGGAGTGGAACGATGACTTCTCAGATTGAATGGATAGGCGAGGATTGTTACCACTGCTAGGGTGTTGAAGATCATGCAGGTTGGATCGGACAAGATACTTACTTGGTACCAGATATCGGTGTACCTTTGGAGTGAGATGGGCCGTGTCAGAAGCGACGCGTGTGTAGATAATGCTATACCTGTAGTAGCCCGTAACTATTGGAGTTTCGATAGCCATTGCGAGTTCAAGTTGGCTGTGTCAGTGTGGCGCAGAACGAGGCTTGGATCCGGAATTCACACAAATTCAAATTCAAATCACTTTCAAAGGAGTCACGATCACGTGTGGCTCGCGTCGAGGGCCTCAGGCCGGTTCTAAGCTGTTCTACGGAGAATTGCCATTGAAGACGTTCTTTACAATAAGGAAGACAGTATAGATGTAACCCGGACTGAGACCCGCAATAACAAAAGTCCAAGCGACTTTTTACAGCCGTTTACGTTGGGAAATCTCAATTCCTCTTGCTTCTCGCGTCACGGTCCGTTCAGCGTTTAAAAAGGCTGAAATACGGACTCGCACACGGTACGAAGAGATGAAGATTATGGCTTGCAGCCACGACCCAGAGTCCTCAACGTGAGCTCATCGGACAAGTAAAGATGCCCAGTATGTTCCGCGGGAGTGAGTCCCCCTCCAAATCGACAACAGTTTGGACTCCTTTTAAGTGGACAGCGTTGAGTACCATTTGTGTGAAAAAAAACCCACAGGTTGGTAGAAAAACCGAGAAAACCCGACGTCGACATATGAAGAACGAAGCCTCAAGGAGGCCCCGGGGCAATCGTTCTTTATACGGCCTAAATGCAGATCTGAATCTGGTTGACACGATAAACAGAGGAGATGAAATCTGTTTGCGAGAATTCCAAGTTGAGAGGCAGAAGACAAAGTCGTCCCTTAGCGGAAACAAGGACCTTCCTTTTTGGGCTGTTGGTGTTTGGCGCTCCTCTCCTGTTCTCTGCCACACATCTCATGGCTCAGGATACCATGCGACACGGAGCGTCCGGCTCCAAACGCAAGGTCGCAGACACTAGCTCCGACCCCCCCGCCTCGCCTGCCAAAAAAGCCAAAATGACGGCGCGTAAAAGCACAGGAGGCAAAGCTCCTCGAAAATCCGCTGCCCGAAAATCCGCTGCCGCGGACGACGCCCCAGGCATGTGTACCACTGCTCTGACATCCATCCACTTACAATATGTCCATTCAGCTCCCCGAAAGAAACGCTTTCGCCCCGGTACTGTGGCCCTGCGGGAAATCCGCAAATATCAGAAGTCCACAGACCTCCTGCTGAGGAAACTACCGTTTGCTCGTTTGGTGAATGGTCATCCTTCGGTCCCTCGAGAGCGCTTTACCAATCGATGAGGCCCAGGTCCGCGAAATCGCGAGCGAGATGACGACAGACATGAACGACAACTACATGCCAGGTGCTGATCTGCGCTGGCAGAGTACGGCGCTCATGGCGTTGCAGGAGGCAACGGAGGCCTATCTGGTCCATTTGTTTGAAGACGCGTACGTTCGCCATATCCGTCCACAACGCGCCGGCTCGAATGACCATTAACCACGTAGGAACTTATGCGCTATTCACGCAAAACGAGTGACCATTATGCAGCGCGATATCCAACTCGCCCGAAGGATAAGGGGTGAGTGGCATGGCATGGCATTACTCCTCGTAACCTAACATTCGGCCAGGTCGCTGAGTTGTATTTTTATTGTCTACCATTCATTGTATCCGCAGGTGCATCCTTGCGCCTGCATCTTCCTTTCCTCCCGCACATCGTCTGTCGATTTTAAAATCATTTACGCTAGTCTTCTCGGCGTTCAAAATTGCCGCCATGTCTACACAACGTTACGTCCAGACATGACCACTCCTTCCTACATAGTACACCTCGCGAGGCTTGTTCTAGACAGAGATATCAGCGTTCGTCCACGAAACGAATAGCGAAGAGCATCGAGCGGTCATATTAGATCAAGAAATATTCACCGGGCGCCCATCGTGCGGGAAATTCATCCCTAACGCACGGGGTCCCTCACAACCACTTTTGTTTTCATTCCGCGATATGAATGGGAGGGAGGCTTACCAAGAAAGATAACGCTGTTTGCCTTGCTGCTTTTTCGCGGACTTCGCCTTGACTGGCGGCGTCGCTGGCTTCGCATGGACTTGCGGCGTCACCGGCTTCACATTGGCTGGCGCGGGTTCTGGGATCGTTGAGGCTGGGGCTGCGGCAGAAACTTGAAGAGGAGTCGACTTCCCCCCCGGTCGATAGTCCAATACCCAAGTTTGAATAAGCCCACAGATAGCAGAGGTGGTCCAATATAGAACAACGCTCTAGCGAGTCATAAGTTAGCCTTCTTCCACCGGTGAATTAAAGATAGACCTACTCCAGGGCAGAAGCCAGCCCAGAGTATGCGGAGGACTGCGAGCGGGTGCAGTGCACCTTGGATAATTTGGGAAACCTGGAAACCGGATTTCCCAGTCGTTTTGAGCTGCTGTTCCCGTCGCTCTTCCATTTTGCGCAACCGGTCCTTCTGGACGGCACTAAGGAGCCAGTTGTTCGAGTCGACGTTGGCCATAGTGACCATTCCCAAAATTGTGGGCAATATCCAAGTTGGATCGGGGTGATTTAGGGTGGTGAGAGTTAAGAACGCCTCCGAGTCGAAGGGTGTGGGGTCCTGAGCCAGACGAGTGAACATCATGGTCATGGTAATGAAGACGGGAAGCTGGATCGCTGGGCTAGCCACCATGGAAGGTATTATGTGGCAATTGTGTTCAGCAATAAGACGCTTTTGTTCAGACTTGAACTGAAAAAAATCGTCATTAGACGGCCGACGATATAATGGGATGGATATCGACGCTGACCCTCTCTTTCATCCGCGCCAGATGTATCTGTTGTAGCGCGGCAGGAACCAAGTTTTGTTTAGAAACTCCCGTGCGCTTCATATCCTCCAGGACCTCCTTCGAGATGATTGGCTTCAACCGCTCCAGCTCGGGCAAAACAACCTCCTCGAGCCGTTGGACGCGCTTTTTGCCCTATGAGACGGTCAATGACTCTGCCTATGAGCGAATGTGTCGATGCTGACCCATAAAGCCACTGGGAAGAGAACAAGGCGTGTGGCGACTGTCACCAGAATAATAGTTGCGGAGTACGCCGGCGCTGAAGGCGGGAATGGCAAGGCAATTGCCAGATCGAGGAAGCCATCGGAGAGGGTCTGTATAAAGAAGCGCTTGTTCGAGGGCCGTCGAGCGTGAATGCAGCTGGGTATTCGTCGTGGTGATAGTCCACTGCGAGCAGCAAGCATCGAATTTTCTCTCGCTGATCGGCATCAAGACACAACTTTCCTAAATTATTTTTATTCGCGTTATGTTCTCCAATATTCGCAACTCTGTTTCCAACGCGCGAGATGTTCTGGACTCAAGTGTTCTATACATGGTGGCGCGAGAACGGGCATAACGACATAATTGCATAGGACACTCCGCCAAAGGACACTCCGTCGAGGCCCCTCAGAACACCAGCTGATGGGGGAACTGGCCCTTCGACAGACCCCAGCTCGCCTTGAGATATTTAGCGAGGTTCTCCGTCTTCTTGACCGAAGAGAGGATGGCCTTGTCAACCTCCTTCTGGTCGGCGGACTTGGATTCAGGGAACGCCTCCTTGGCCTTGGGCTTGCCCTCCTCGAAGAACTCCGCCTCGGCGGAGCGCGGGCCCTTGGTGGCCGTCTTTGCGAAGTACGCGTCGTTGATTTTCTCGTCAACCTAAGAGGAATAAGCGCGAGAAAAAGGCTAGGCAAGAGGGATGCGCACCGTGAAGCCTTCCAGCTCAAGCTTGGTCGAGGTCGCGATGACATAGGCCTGGTTTACCCGTCGCAGGGGGACACCGTTGACCTTAAACGGGCCGGTCACCAACAGCAGTCCGCTCGCCAACTGCTTCAGGAACACGACACGCTTCCCGCGGAAACGACCTGCGAGCAGGATCAAGACGGTGCCGGGAGTGATGGAGGAGCGGATGGAGGCGGGTTTGGGTGATTTACGGCTCTTCTTGGGCAGGCGCACGTCCTCTGCAGGGTAGAAACGGGACGCTTTTGACGTGGGGATGAGACGCTTTCCGCCGTTCTTGTCCCCGCCGACGGACTTTTCGATGGTCGCAGGCGACTCGGTAGCGGCGGGCTTGTCCGATTTTTTGAGGCCCTTGTAGAGCCCGCGACGAGCGGCGACCTGGGAGCGGGAGAGGCGACCGACGCCGGGAACGAGTTCTTTACTTCTGGCCATCTGAAAGACGCGGGTCGTCAGCGTATGCAGCAGACAGCGATTCAAACGGCGTACAGCGGTTCTTGAGGAGGCCGAGTCGAATGAGAAAGTTGAATGCCGCGTAACGCGTGACTAGTACTGTATAGCTCTGCGCGTGCACTTCGGAGATGCCCGGTCCTGAGTGATAAGATAAGATGAAACCGGAATCATTCTCGGCTCGTCCGAGTCACTTCCGTTCATCTCGCTTGCATCTCGGCGGTGTTCTCGCTTTCTACCTTCCACATCATGCAGAACTGCATATTTCTTGACATAGGTAGGTAGGTATATTGCTGCGCGGTCTCGTTAAGAAAGAGCATTAGACAACACCCTCTACTCGGCCAGTACCGGCGTCTCTGCAGCGATGGGCACCAAGATTCACGGTACATTGCTTTATCGATCGCAAATCCGAGTCTCAGGATGGCTCCAGAATACTTCACTAATACACTCAAGCTCGACAAGATAAAGGCGAGCGAACTACACCTCCACTATTATAACAAGTACGGCCTGGCTCTCCGTGGCCTGCTCCTGGACTATAACCCCGAGAAGCCGATAGAAGAGCGAGTTGGTACATCTGTCCTCCAATTGACAACACCGGTGGTCTAATCTGTTCTGCAGATCCCGGCCACTTTGATGACCTCTGCGATGGAGCCTTGCCTCTCGAAGACCTAATTAGCCCAAATCCCTCCCTGCGAAAACTCTTGCAGGATGTCGATCGTTCCAAAGCCAGCGTTTGGGCTCTCACCAACGCCTACGAGAATGTGAGCCTCTCGCCTGAAAATTGTTCCGCCATCTCAATAAAACCACCCCAAGCATGCCAAGCGCGTTCTACGCATACTCGATGTAGAGGATCTAATAGATGGCCTCATATTCTGCGACTACAAGCAAGCTAATTTCGCTTGCAAACCCGAGGCCAAATTTTATCACGACGCTTTGACGAAAGTCCAAGTATCAGACCCGTCCAAGTGCTATTTCGTAGACGACAACTGGCTCAACGTAAAAGCTGCCCGCGATCTTGGATGGGGACGTGTGGCGCATTTTCGTGAAACCGGGCTGGTGCACGTAGAGGGAGGCCAGGCGAAAGAAATCGGCGGGAGTGATAGAAAAGATTCGGAGCAGAAGGGGCTAGATGTGATAACGGATTTGGAGCAACTGAGAACGATATGGGCAGAAGTATTTAAGTAGAGAGTACTACTACTGGAATCCAACATCAGCTTCGTCATCCATCTTCAACTCGAACTACCACAATGGATTACACGCCTCGTTATACACAACCCTTCACATTGGCAGAAGCTAGGCTGCTTGACGTTGAGACGATCACCGAAGGTAGTCGTGCTTCGATGTCGACTCGGAGTCGTCGATATCTCATTCTCAACGACCAGAAATCGCTCGTCTGCAAAACTCCCTCCGACTTCTTGGTGAAACGCAGGAGATGCTGCGAGAACACGTCGCTTCGATTCAGCCAGGTGAAGCCGTCGACGGTGAAATCACAAAAGCTATCGAGGAGAATGAGACTGTCATGTACGCACCGAAAGCGCGTTTCCTGTTTTCAGCTTCATTTGTTCGGTGCAGTGGTTCTCAGTCAGAGCGAATCAGTATTCTTAAGATGGCCCTGTCGGACAAGGGCATTTCGGCTGGGAGCCACTACGATTTCGTTCCTCCGCCTGCTCGAGTTGTGACTGACGCGGCCGCACGCGCTGCAGCGCCAGATGACGAAAATGACGGTGTCGATTTATAGTACGTGTAGGTCGCAGTCAGAACGACACTATATTATGGTACACTCGAAGTTTGATACATTATAGGATTCGTACAGTTACACCTCTCGGTCGGTTCAAAACAACTGGACCGCAACGACCTGAGACGACTCAGAGACCTCCAAAATGATACCGTCGTATCCGTGGACTGAGGATACATGTATAGGTGAAGATTTAGAGGAAGAAACATGACACGCACGGCGTGTCGTAGCGCTGGGCAGCGTTATCGCTTCGTCGTCGTCGGTGCGGTCTAGTAGCATGGATGGCGGAGGCTCGCGAGGCGAGAGAAAGTGGCTTATTGTTTCGAACTATAAAGGGTGTCAGAATGAGGCGGCACGGAATACTGAAATACCTACCCGGTCATAAAATCGTTTGCGCGGTGGCGTGTCTGCATTTGACATGAGTGGTACAATACGAGTCAGCGGGTCGACAATCTGACCGTCTTCGTCGTCTTCCGGCTTGCCCTCTATTTCCCAGTTACAACGCTTGTATCGTTGGAATAAAGGGGAGCCAGGCTTTTCAAACGATGATAAATACTCCTGGTAAAACTGTCATTTGACTCACAATATTGGAGTGTAGTATGATCTTTATGACAACATGTGTTGGGGACAACAGAAAGTCCAGTCCGTGCTGGAAATAATTATAGAAATCTGCGGAAGGAATCAGTACGGGCTAATCCACTTCTGACCAACAGACATGAGGGTTCCGAGTTTTCGTCAGCACGGGTGGTCGAGTGAATAGTCATTCTCTCATCCTCCTTGTAGTGTACCCTGATAGGCGGACCGAGGTCCAGCGTCAAGTCTTGAGCCGTGGTTTCACCGAGGCGAATGTGCACGGGCTTCGTCGTAGAGGGATGGAAATATAGTGTTATACCTTCATGAACCTTGAAGGGTGTGAGTACATCAGAAGAGGTCATGGAACGAGGCGCGGAGCACACCTTTACGATTGCCCGAGATATGTCGCCGTCCATGGCGGCACACTCAACGAGTTCGCCCAACGCGTCCCGGTCTTCGCCATCTAGTTCCTTCTGAGAAACAATGACTCGCTTGACTTCCTGCATCCTATCTTCTGACTGGATGCCCTTCAAGCCGTCCCCCATCCCATCCTCCTCAAAACTGAACCAGACTCCGGGGTAGCGGAGGTCGGCTCTCAAGTCATCCCCGGGACATGGATAAGTGGGACCGAAGGTGCGACTGACAAAGACCCGCTTCAAGACGTCCTCCGGGGACGATAATACAATGTCCTTGTAACGAAGTGTTACCGGGGGATCCTCGAGGCGTAGTTTCCGCAAAACGATGGTATGGAGGCGCTGTTGTTTCCCAGAAAAGAGAAGGTCAAGGTGCTCATAGAGGGATCTCTGTAAGTCATACCCAGAAGTACGCTTAAAGCTCCCCTCACCGGTCGTATATGTAGAATTATCGGGGTTGTAGATGCAGTATCTGTGTCGTATTTGACGTCTACTTGTGGAAATGAATGCTGCATACGCCGCAAAAGATCCAGGACATTCCAGAGGGATGCGCCTTGAAATGAGGCGTCAACTTGTGCTCGATACTAGACAGTCTCGAAAAGTACCCAGTTCGAAGATCCCTAAACCTGAACCTGGCTTCAGATCACAATCTAACGCAGAAATCATGGGTGGTTGAAGTCCAAGCCGGAGGGAGTTCCGATGCGGCAACAAGAGCGCAACTGCCAGGGTATGTCACCGTGTTATACTGTGACCGTCACAATATCCTCTTGACGCGACCGCGACGACGCGACGCGACCATGGCCGATGCCCGCCAAAGAACCATAATTAAAGTACGTCCCCTCGTGTATGTTGGGCTCTTTTTAACCTTCCTCGTAGGTATTTCGAAAATACAGCAATTCACTTGGCCCAGACACGCTCGAGCTGCTGGAGGCGATACTGGACAACCATGAAATCGAGGATGCTGAGGTCGAGGTTTCTATTGAGACTCTTGCGAGAGAGTACAACAAGCAGGACGGTGCGTGTCACTATCCCAGCCTCTGTTAGCCCGTCTGACGGTATGCCTCTCAAAGATGCGTTGATGAAAGTGTCGGTCGAGGTTCTTCAACGCGTCTACGAGTCCCTGCAGGATCAAGGACAACGTTCAGACGTCGAAAAAGAAGCCATCGATCCTGAAAATCACCTTTTCATCATTGACGCGTTCGAGATGCCCCTCTGGCATTGGTCTCCAGAACGAGGAACGTTTGAAAAGTACTATTACTGGTCACTCGGATTCTGTATCTTTCTGGAACTGACGAGGGTATACGTAGGGTTTCAGCTCCTCTGACCATGTCGGGTTCTGCGGACTCGCGGGTATTCGCGATTCGGGATCGCCTGAACGTCATCAAGCAGTGCGTCTTGCGAAACGAGCATTTTGCTCCTTCTACCTTGCCTTCGCGGGACAGGGAACGTTTGGTTACCGCAAGTCCTACATCTTCTTCCACTATCGTCACCTCAGTCTATGCGCTAGTTGAAATCAAACCAAGCAACTTCTTGGCCGTGCTGGAGACCGCTTCCTGCTTTTAGGGATGCTTGCCCATTCCAAAGAAGGAAGACTCTGTATTGAAGACGCCGACGGTAGCGTCGAACTGGATTTCTCGAAGCTTGTTAGTAGAATTCCTTCCCACCCGTTATCTTACAGACTGGGAGATGCAAGTTGCAATAGGATGAGCCAGGAGACGGACTCTTTACTGAAGGATCCTTCGCACTTGTAGAAGGCGAGTACACCGAAGACGGCAATCTTGAAATTATTGCCATCGGACAACCTCCATGTGAGCCCGAGAAACAGCCCGGTAAGTCTTCGAATTTTGGGTATCGTCGTCGCAGACTATATGGCTTAGGTCAATATACGGCCACATCGATTTCCTTGGCAAAGGCTCAACTTCGCTGCTGGAAGATGTAAACTATTTCGTCCTTGTGAATATTCTGCTGTTAACCCTCGTTTCAGTCCCAGTTGTCTGTACGCGTTCGTGAGGAACTTTCAGACCTGAATTCTTCTTCCTTTCCGATGTCTGGCTGGACCACCCAGAACACTGCCAGGGCTTCAGAAGATGTTCGATAATTGTGTCGAAAATCACTTTGTGCCCAAGCTTATTGTTCTGTGCGGAAATTTTACGAGCCGGGCAATAACCCACGGCAAGGGCGGGATGTCCAGAGATATCAAGGTTCGCCCAGGCTCTTGTTGAGGTGTTCTCTCTCAACTCATTTCAAATTCCTAGAAAATTTCGACGCTCTGGCCGACCTGATAGCTTCATACCCCATGATCACACGATCTACACACTTTGTATTCGTCCCGGGACCTCTCGATATAACGCTGAACTCCACCCTACCCCGCGGCCGCTATTGTCAAGCTTTGTCGGACGCCTCAAGGCGAAAGTTCCTAAGGTCCATTTCGCGACGAACCCTTGCCGAATCAAATTCTTTGATCAGGAGATTGTCATATTCCGGGAGGATTCCATGGCCCGAATGCTGCGGAATATCGTTGGTGTAAAACCAGATGCCCGCAGTGATGACCTGAAGCGATTTGTAAGGAACTGCTCCTAGTCGATTCACCGTTT
The DNA here is from genome assembly GCA_029378255.1 of Mycena rosella. Lineage (NCBI taxonomy): Eukaryota > Fungi > Basidiomycota > Agaricomycetes > Agaricales > Mycenaceae > Mycena > Mycena rosella. The sequence continues at coordinate 68,185 of JARKIE010000216.1, read as the reverse complement.
TAACCGAAATATAGTTGGTGCAATCTATTCTGGACCAGGGACATCTTTGCCCACTGACGGTCAACATCCATGCCACCCTTTCCGATTACGACCATTCCCTTCGGTTATATCCTTTACCTACCGCAGTGAGGCAGCGTTCTTTGATTCAACTTCATCTCAGTTGCGAACGACCGGGCATCCAGCTCGTCCTCGCAGATAAATACGACAGATATAAGATCACATACACGGGTTGCCATGTGTTCAATCCTGGAAGTTTTGTGGGGAAGTCGTTTGTCTTCTCCACGTACCAGCCAGCGGAAGTCAACTCGGAGGAATGGTGAGGACAGCCTTCGCACTGCTGAGTGAATCTGATCAGGATATAGCGTCCTCGACGAGGATCCAGAGGATTAGTAACATATCTCTGCGGTGCCCTGGATCATCTTTTCGCAGTTCAACAAGCTCTCTAAGCGCGCCAGGAATTGGTTCGTTATTTCGTGTCCATGTAAATCCGTGAATGCGAATGCGATGCTATTATGATAATGGATGTAAAGCTATTATCGGTGCCCGCAGCGATGTTGACGGTCCATGTAATCGAGGTGGCACTCATGGAGTCAAAGGTTTTCAGCTGCGCAAGGGATGTCAGCACCGAGTTTGGAAGGCCTATGTATGTGGTGCTAACCGCAGGGGAAGAAGCGTCCCCGCCTAATGTGTGATGAGAAACTGCAGGGAAATGCGGAAGAAGTGCAAGAAAGTAGAGAGCCGATCCATTCGACCTGTAACGTACAAGTTAGATTCTGTTAGATTTGAACGTCGATCTAAAGGAACATCCGACCAGCTCAAAGAAATGGGTTGGCATATAGCCAAGGGCGATGCTATACCGATGAGACAAGAGACTGCAGAGAAAACGGCAGTGGATGCTTGCCTGAAGGGTCCGCTAATCGTGAGACCATAAATACCGGGGACCAGGGAAACCACAGCAGCGAGAGCACTGGTTGAACATTTCGAGTTTTTTCAGTGAGGAAATTGGTGAAAAACTTTACCAATATACAGTATTTTCCATCGAAAAGTAGGTGAACTTGAAACTTTTCTAAACTTTTTCTGTTTTTGGTGAAAAAATGATTGTGAGTCAAAAGTTCTGTAAATATTTTGAGTTTTTTCATTATTTTTTCAGTGAGAAATTCCTGTAAATTGGTAAAGTTTTTCACCAATTTTCTCACTGAAAAACTTGAAATGTTCACCAGTGGAGGATGAAATCATGATGATGGCGAGCTATCTGGAAAAGAATGAACGCAGGCTCTTTAAAAAGCCAGCAGCAAACATTGGGAATAAGTTTTATGCAAATCGACAAAGTAAATGGAGCGGGAACGACTCCAAACGAAGGAGGTACTTTCGCAATATCGCCAGGATGGCAATGAAGCAGAAAAGGAGCACGCATAGAAGAGTCACTGGCAGAGTCAAGGACTCAAGGAGAGTTGGATCAAGACTCGAGAAGTGATATCGTTCAAGCTTGTATACAGAGGGACTTCGCAGTCCACAAGCAACTGTGCTCATTTGTGCTCATTACACCGCCAACGGTCAGACACGTCGTCGCCAGCTGGACACGACTCACCTGATACATGTCGCTAGAGGATGGCATCAGCATGGTAAAAGCTGTCAGCCAGCATTATTCCGAATAGATCCATGCTGGACCCAGGTCGAACTGGCGACCAGCTGAGCCCCCAGCTTACAAGTACCCAAACATACATATGTATCTTTGCTGGTTCACTACTCAAATTCGGTCGCACATCGGGAAGAGGTGAAAATGCTGTATTCATGCTCTGTATAGGGTATATAGAGGAAACTATGAATACCACCATATGATGCTCATGTTGAGCATCGCGTGGTCGGCAAGGCCGACCGCCATGAGCATCCCGCTCGTGCGCAGATATGCGACTGCGAGGCCACCGCCAGCGCCAGGGATGACGATCCAGTTGCCGGTGCTGGTGTTGCTGTACTTGACCGTGCGGTAAGCCCTGCAGATTTGGGAAGGAAGGTGAGCAGGATCCCCGGCACAGAATGAAAAGGCGTACCGTGAGGATACTTGTGGTGGCATTGGTGTCGAAGCCCGCGGGAATGGGTGTGATGTGGTCCACATATGAGATGACCCTCTATGTGTACGTTAGTGCGGTTCTACCACCGACAAATGGAAGCTTACCGGTGCACGATCTTGACGAGGCACTCCCCCGGGGCGAGCTCAGCTGGGACTTGACGGGGTGGTCTGTCTCAATCTTCGTGCCGAACATGATCATCGATTACAGCATGCCAGTATCGCGTCGCCCTCGTCGCCGGAGAGGATGGCGATTGAAGGGGCCCCGACACTTGAACCACACATTTGAGGCTTGGAGCTTGATGAACTGAAGGCAGATACTTGCGGGTGCTTGCGATGGGAAGTTTGGCCTTGTGCTTAGCGCTTGAAACCGGCGGAGGATTGATGACACTTGCGGGGGCTTGATATGAAAGGCCATGAGTTTGTGGCTTGATGCTTGAAGCCGGAAGGAACAACCAGGGGTGGAGGGAGCGGGAAGAGGAGAGGGAAGAAGAAAGGACACCAAACTAATCGAATCACGCCATGGCAACCTTGACAGCAATGATGTGATGGAGCGGAGTTTGAATAACTTCATTTCGAACACGACGCAATCTGCCTCTATTTGCACTGACTCGGATGTGGTTCATGAAAGGACGAATGATTGTTGGGTTAGAGCAATCCAGGATCCTAAAAACCAAAGACGAACTTCAAAAACCTACATGTAAGATGCCACAGACAATAGCTGGTTTTACATACTTGGTTGGGGAATTATCAAAGGAGGGTTTTCCTGCTGGAATTTGTACAATGATTTCAGCTGTCTGGTAAATATCTTGTGTTACGTGGAACCCAGGCTCCCGGATTACATGGTAGATAAATGGGTGGCCAGGTTGCTGCCAGCTGTGTAAAAAAGCTGAGCGCTCCAGGTAGCCAACATCTGGCCAGAGAGTGGCAGTCAGTTTTTGCGACAGGTGTCCGGCGCCTGACCGTATCAGCTGTGGGCGACATGCCCACACTTTGGCGGTGTACACCGCCATTTGATGCAGATCTCGAGCCGAGATCCTGCCTGCCATTTCGGGCTTTGGTGAGCCGGAGATCCGGTGGGATCTCCTCACGGCATAAAAAGCGAGTATCACCTGTTCGTCGTCTGAGACCCGGCTCACATCGACATCTGCTGGGGTCTCCTTCAGCTCTCATCCGGGATCTCCTCTTCGATTGTCCATTATTTCACAGCTTACAAATATTATTCTTGCTTCGCTCATCATTGGCATGTCGCAAGTAATATGTCGCAATCAGGATTTCCGATTCATTACTCATACAATAAGTACAAGTAATAAAATATAGTATGACCATGGACAAAGGAAGATAGAGGGGGATACAGTGGGGGACAGCAGATATTGGGTGCGAGGCTCTGAAAAAGGAGCACGCGAGTGATAGAGTACATAGGCCGACATTGTAGCAGGGTTTGCAGCATAGCATAGACCAAATTTGGAAGAAACTTGATGGACGAGCGATTGGGGCTCGCCAATGGCTTGCGTGTATTCACGAGAGTCCACATATGCTGGTAATCTTGATAATGCACTTTGGTGCAAGCACACTGCAGGTTGACAGGATCCAAGAAGTGATGTGACTTGTGCGAGACGAGACCCAGCGACCAGCTTGATCTTTGATGAAATGATATGTTTGGTGGATGCAGGGAAGGGCCGGTGATGAGCTGAGGGTACAGCACAAGGGGGAAGCCCAGCGACGCGGGGCAGACGAAATCGGCGGGAGGAAGAAAATGGTACGACTTTTCCGTGTTGGTAACTGTTTGTTTGCTGGCAGCTGTCAGCGGAGTTTGAATGACTTAACGATTCTGCCTTGATTCTGCCTCCGAACTTGCCCTCTGGCGGCATTTACAGCCGTTTTCAGAAAAGAATGCCCTTTTGATCAAACGCTCCACGTTCGATTTTGCTTACCTTTGTTTGACCGTGCATCCGTCTCGTAACACCACCTACGCTCCACCCCGTTGACCGCCCATTCAATGACCACCAACCATCCATGGCCAGAGGCAGCAAGAAAGACATTCCTGTCGAAATACAGAAGCTAGTTGTCCACCTGTACCTCAAGGGCAGAAAACAAGCCGACATCGCGATCGACCTCCAAATCAGCGATAGGTCGGTCAAGAACATTTTGCGCCGCTATCGGCTCGAGAGGGAAGGGCATGCCCCACCCGTACGCCGACGAGGTCGTCCGCGTAGCTTGACTGTTATGGATGTTGATGTGAGTCCCGCCTGCTCCGGAGTTGTACGCCCTAAATTGCTTCAGTTCCTTGTCGGTTTAATTGAAAGGACCCCCGACCTCTATCTGCACGAGTTGCAAGAGCAACTGCGAGATCTGTGTAATGTTGAGGTCTCGCTGCTAACCATTTGGAGGGCGCTACGACATCGGGGTTTCACTAGGAAGCAGGTAAGTCGCTTATATGTTCTTTTACCGTTCACAAATCCCCAGTAGGTGTCCCGAGTGGCTGCCCAACGCGACGAGAATCAGCGCAATAATTATCAGTACCATATGTTTACTACCTACCGCGCAGATCAGCTCGTCTTCGTTGACGAGGCTGCCTGCAATCGTTCGACAACGAAACGGGTTGGGCTTGGGCACCGTGCGGGGAACAAGCACGGAGACATGATGTGTACATCCGTGGCGTCAAGTGTGTCAGCTGTATACCCTCTCACTATTTGGGAAGCTGACGATCTTTAGGCATTCGGTTCTCCCTGCGCTCTCCTGAGCGGGGTTCTACATCTCGACGTCCTCGCTGGTTCATACAAAGCCCTGGATTTCAACAGCTTCATTGATGCCCTCCTCGACAGCATGAACCCATTTCCTGGGCCAAACTCCGTAATTGTTATGGACAACGCCAGCATCCACAAGTCTGCCGCGCTGCGTCCAATGATTGAGCAACGGTGTGTTGGCTTTTTACTTCACTTAAGCTAATCTGAACCTGCTAACAGCGGCATGCGACTTGAATACCTCCCTCCTTACTCGCCTGACTTCGATCCAATCGAGGAAGGCTTCTCGGCCATGAAGGCGTGGATCCGGTCGCATCGGATTACACCGACGGACCATTAGCTGGTGACCCTCATGCGGATTCGCCGTACACGATGATTTGGCGCGCCGTCTCGGAGTCGATGACTGCAGATAAAGCTAGGGGATGGTTTGCGCACTCAGGTTACATTTGATGTAGTATATATTAAACATTTTATTGTACATTACTTCTCTTCCCTTGTAAGATTATACATTTATACTTGTTTTATCGTATAGACTGCTTGAATTTGCGTCCCCGATTAGTTCAATGATTGCTAAGTGGCTCACATGGTATTCTTTCCCTTCTGCGCGCGCCCACTGCCGCGAACGACTCCGAAACAAAGAGTTCGGCCAACTTCAACGGCATATTGACCTGATGAACATAGAAGTCCGCGTCCAACAGGACAACCTGATCAACATGGGTGATTTCGAACTCGTGCAACGTGTCGGCGAAAATGATAGCAGGGAAGGTAAGCTCGGGCGAGTCTGCAAATCTCCCACCATCGTCGATGAGCTGAAGGATCTGCTCGACCGGCTGATAGCGGATCTCGTCGGCGCTGAGGGAGGGCCTGGGGGAGGTGGGAGTCTCAATGTTGGTGATGGTAGCCAAGGGACTACGGAGCCGCGGAGGTGAGGTATTGCCGCCCGTGTTGACCGTAACGTGGATGGTAGGCGCACACGGGTTGCTGGAGGTGGATGTAGCGAGACGGGGTTTTTTGCGGCTCGGCAGGAAGCACTCTTGGAACATGATATTATTCGGAGGTCGGTCCCTTGAGGCTCGGCCAAGGGCCTTTAGATCGTTAGTAGAGTAATATACTCATGATCAGATGCAAGACGAACAATTTCTTTGGCCCAGAGCGCGACATTGAAGGGCTCGATAGGCACATGATGGCCGTCAACTGTAGAGACGTAACAAAACCGGCCTTTGTGCGTCGCACATTGAAGCCTAGCCTTCAATTGGCGGTATTCGTCGGTAGACTCCTCAGTCCGAATGACGGGACCACTTGATTCGGCTGATTTGCGCTTCTTACCGGTGGTAGCGTGTGAGGGTGCGTACTGTGCAGTGTCCATGGCCGGATTCTAGGCATGTTTGAATTAAATTAGGTACGACATTAACGGCAGAAGACGTACCATGTTTTTGATCATACAGACCACTGTTCGCGTCCTCGCCCGCTTCTGCTGCAAAAACCCGTTGGCGAGACAGTTCTCCCAGTCAGATGCATTCCCCAAAACATGTGTGGGCTTATTGGGAGACGTCTCATTATCCCACTTGTAGCCGATGCGCGCCGTTGAGGGATCAAGTCCCATCATATTGCAGATGTCGATAAATGCGACGGCAAAGGAGGCATCACGGGTGAAGCTCGTCGTCCGTGAAGCCGGCGCCGCGCCAACGATGTTACTGTTGATGGGAACATCGAAGGCGAGAGGAAGAGCTTGTGTCGGTTTTCAGCCACAATCACAGAAAACAAGAAAAGGATATACTGGTACCGGTGGTTGACGCCAGAACAGCTGAGGGGGGTGGGACCACCGGAGCTGCTTCCGGAGTATAGGGCGGAGGGACATCGCCCCCAGCAGCAGGTGGCGGAGCGAGGACTGTCCACCCGTCTTGTTCCCGGGTGTGCTCTCGGTAGTAACGTGCGTTCGAAACTTCTTTGTGAGACATTCTTAGATTGTAGAGAGAGAGAAAGTGAGAATGAGGGATTTAATTCGACCTGAGTGCCTAAATATGTGGGAGCTTGGTTTGGAGTCACACCACCGTGTTTCGCTTCCATGACGCAAAGGTGGAGCAAAACGGGCTACGGGACGGACGCAGGGTCAAACAAAGGTAAGCAAAATCGAACGTGGAGCGTTTGATCAAAAGGGCATTCTTTTCTGAAAACAGCTGTAACGGAACTTCCTTGGGGATTCTGCTTTGTTTACCTTGACTTTAATTTGGTTTACCGGCTTGAAAGCCAAAAATGGCATTATTTTGATGATTACAGTGGAAAAACAAATTATATGTCCCAAGGAGAAAAGGACACCTGGTGGGGTCTCCCTCAGATGTCAGTGGGATGTAGCATTGGTCTCGTTTCAATCTCCCTCTCATCACACCAAGCCGAGATCATTCAGACATTGTTCGGATCTCCCTCACGGAACACACAGGGCATCCGCCGATCTCCGGCAATCAAGATCAAGCTGACGCCCGGTTAAAATGGTGGTGTACACTGCCAGCGGGGTTTCCAGTGGAATTCCGCAGATCGACTGTTTTCGAAATTTAGCGGTCTCCACGTGACACGTTCCACTGGCATTCCACAGAAAAACGAGGCTGTTAAAAGCCACTGGCGCGATCCACGGCAGCCCGAAAGATAAGAATGGCCGCTGACAGAATCGAACGCTCGGCGGAAGCAAAATGTAAAATTAGGCAATTAGGCAAGCACATTAAGCCACTCTGCAAGAGCACCGTTGGTGGCCAAAGGAAGTGTACACATTACCTGGATAGATACTCGTACCACCCAGCTCCTTTCCTCAAATTGGCTCAAAGTTGGCTCAAGTCAGAGTGACGAAGGGGATGAAAACTACAGGAATGAAAAAGCAGAAGGATGAATTTATCATATAATGCTGAGTGAGTGCTTTGGACTCGAAAACGGCCTACAAAGGGCCCCGCAAACGCGTGGACCGCCCCGGCATAGCTGTCCGGTGGGTGCGATAAGGCACCAGAAATGCCACGGTTCGCGCCAGTGGTTTTTCACAGCCTCGTTTTTCTGTAGAAATTCTGTGGAGGTTCACAGGCATTCCACAGGTGCTCCCCATGGCTTTCCACTGAACACGTGATTCTGTGGAATTTCACCGGCCGACCAGCTGGCAGTGTAGCAAACGAGGTCACCGTTGACGGTATTCAAGATTTGTGCTTGCTTGGATCTGGTGCCTTTGGCGGCAGGATCAAACTGGCGCCCCGTTCAACTCCTTGGCCCGGGCCATTAGCGCTTGGCGCATTAACCTCATAGTTTTGCTCTGATTTTGCTTTGCTTTGCTTTCCGACTGGGTTATGCAGTCCCCGAAACAGCAGCGGCGAATGACCGCCCCCGCCTCTTCCCTTCAACCTGTATGTCCTCCATATCTCCTGTTGTCAATTTCTCATCCCATCCAGCCCAAAGGTGGTTATCAACAGCCTCCCAGTGGACGCCCTCCTTCCCCTCTTCGCAACACCTTCGTCCCTAATACCTTCACTGGCATAGATCCCCAGTCTTCAGGCAGCGGGGATGAAGATGACGACCGGCACGACTGGGCTCGTTCCCCCTCCCCTACATCTTCCGTCTCCCAGATGGCCGCCAGTTTTGTCCGCAGTGTTGGCAGCCTGATGGCAACCCCCCGATCTCCAAGCACTTTGCCAACCGACTTGGAGCTCGAGGCCGAAGCTGCAAGGGAACGAGACCGAAGCCGCCGATTAGCTGAGGATATTCTAACTCGAGAGGCTCAAGACCGGAGGCTCGTCGAGGAGCGTGTTCTTGCCATGATGGAGAGCACAAAGTCTCTGCCCCCTCCGCCCTCACGATCCCAGTCGCTTGACCCTCCCTCGCCTTCCTCGTCCCAAAAGGAAGCCGGAGGATGGTGGGCTGCAGCTAAGAATAGGCTGACGCCAACCAAGGACCTTACGCCTGCTCAGCAGGTCATTCAAGAGGCAAAGGCTCGGGAAAAGGATAAGAGGAACAGCAAGGGCAAGGAGAAGGAGTGGCCGGCCAACACACAGGCCAAATACACGAATCCAACTTTCACAAGTCTCATTCCTCCGCCGCAGCGACGGCCTGTCCCAGATCCCTCTTCCCCCATATCTCCGACGCATACACCTTCGCGTCCTCATCTCTCCAATGCCAACATGCCGCCAAACCTTACACCATCACCCATGCGCTACGAATCGTCTTCCTCCTCTCCACGAGAAAGAGAGAAAGAATCCCCTCCGCTGTATGCACACTTTGACGAAACCACAGGGACGCTGGATGTGCATGTTACGCTGCTCACTATCGCCAAACGTTTTGAAAAACTGGAAAAGTGGACAGTGGGTCATGTCCGTGCCTTGGAGGAGAGGATGGGGGATGTGGAAAGATGGCTCGTCGACAAGGAGAATGAGAGGGAGCAGTCATTACACGAATCTCCGAAGAACAAAGAGGAAGGTAGCGAGGGATTGTCAGAGATCCGCGAAGGATTGCAGGAACTCCAGAGCCGCGTCTCGTCTCTTGGCCGCGAGATGGCGAAATTAGCCATCGCACCGGCCAATCTTTCGCATACCACGCAAGCTCGGTACCCTGCTGAGATCGCAGCCGCGCCGTTGACTCCGTCCTCTTCATTTGCCATCCCAGGCGCCTCCCCACGCTCGATCTCTGGGGGGTATACTGCAAGCGAATCTACCTCCCCTCCCATGGCGTCGTCGGCTTCGGCTACGGGCAGCACTAGACTACCCTACCCGACAGGGGATTATGCTTCTCCCCCTGATTCTACAATAGTCTCACAAGACGTATTCGCTGCTTCTCCGACCCAGTCTTTGAAACCGCGACCCGTTTCCGGATTACCGGGTACAGAGGCCGGCGCAGGACTCTTGCCAAGCTCGACAAGTTCGGCCTCCACTTCTTATTCCAACGCGTCATATTCAACGACTTCCTCCATGTCCTCTGGTTTGCCAGCGAAGGGGAACGACCTCCCTCTTCCCAAGGCATCCCCCCGTTCCGGTGGACGGGGCAGCGTGAGTCCGACGCCGAGGAAGAGATACACGGTTGCGCTCGGGGGTTCAGTAGAGTCTGATTCCGAGTCGGGCCCCGAACTGGGCACCGCCATGTTCTCGAGCTCGGAAGATGGAGATGAGTTCGGCGGCGACACGATAGGCAAATCTGCTTCGGCGAGAATGTCTCGAAACCAGAATATCAGCGGCAAGGACGTGTTCTCCACTCCCACTGCACCGTCCAAGGAGCCGAGGATGCGTGCGCAATCGGCCTACGGGTTGTCGTCGATCCTTCAAGCGTCACCAACTACGACGCCGTTGAGTGGCAGCAGGCCGCTGCCGCACGGGCGCTCTCGGTCGATTGACCGGTTTGGGACCGGGAATTTCGTAGATCCGCTGGTGTTGAGAAAGCAGTCGGGCGGGGGAGGGAAAGAGTCTGGGAAGCCTGTTGGGAATAGGAAGGTACCGGTGGGCCAGCTGGTGGCATTTTTCGACGGGGACCGGAAGTGAGGATTGGATACACATACTAACGATTTATGTACGCACCTAATGAGATCTTGCATGTATACCCTTTATATCAATCACTGGCTCTACCCCGGGCGTTTATGCCATCACGGACTCGGTGGGTAGGCAGATGCGCTGGAATTTCATTTCTCGTTGAAGGCAAGGGCGGATTCATTTAATTTTAGATGCCGAGTAAGCTCGATTTCAAAGACGCCGGTTTGGCGCCGATCACTGCAAGGTTGAGCGCCCTAGACTGACTGGCAGCAACCGTCACTATAATCGGGCGGTCCCTCACCGCGTCCACAGCGCCAGGACATGGCCACAGACCCCATCGCTTCCTACAGCCTAATCGACTGGTTCTTCTACATTCTACGAGTCCTGCTGCTCACACGTTCGGATGACCTTTGGTGGACCTACTTCTCCGTCTGGCTCGTTAGATTCGTCGCTTTCTCGCTCCTTTTGCGCACTTATATCACCCCGTGGGCGGTCGCCCGTCTATCTCGACATGTGCGAGTCCGAAGCATCAGTCTGCGTTCCATTCGAGGCCTGTACGCTCGCGCCGGCGCCCAGACGCTTCGGGCAGACCGAATCAGTTGGTCGTGGTCTACTGTGGAGGGCTCCCGGCGTATGACTATCCAAGTGGTCGGTCTCACGTTGGAAGTCGGTACCCCTCCGCAAGGTTCTGTGGACCGCCACGGCCGCAAGCTCACGCTCGCGGACTTGGCGCCGTCTCCGATGGCGTACCGTCTTTGGATGTTCATCTCCGGTCTGTACTCGCTCGTCGATCCGTTTGTGCGGCCACTGGTCCGCACTTATTTCGCGGCATGTCTCCGACTCCTCATCCGCTGGGTCCCCGGAATCAGCCAGGCGCTGGCGCTCGACATCAACTCGCCCACCATCACGTTCGCAGACATGCCCGGGGCCAAAATCGTCATCAGCACGGTTACTATCCGCACTGTTCTCGCGTTTACACAAACCGAAAAGCCTGAAGAGGCTGGGCTGCTGCTGAAAGTACCCTCTCAGCCACGCGCATCATACAGCGTGGCCGCTTGGAGGCGGCGTCTCACTCACAGCTTGCAGCGGTCATGGGACCGTGCCTGGGGACAGACGCACGGTTACGCGACGGTAGAGCTCAAGTGCCACGGTATCGTGGGTTCTATGGATTCTTTGGTGGATTTGTTCGGCGACACGGATACTTTGGTGGACCTATTGGGTGAGTCAATCCGGCATTCTTGTCTTGGCCGTTCTGCTGACCCGTACACGAGACTCTGTCAATTTCTTCACTCTTCCTGGCTCCATCGACTTCAACGCATCCCTTGGGTTCAGTCCTCGGCGAGGGACCATTGACCCGCACAGCGTCAACGTTTCGCTCGTTCTGAGCGACGCCCATGTTGAGCTACGCGCTATGATTGATTTATTGGACTCGATGAAGCGCTCGAAAAAACCGGACCATTCCGAGCCCGAGCCGCTTGAAATTGCGACCTCGACCTCCCCTAAATCTAGGGATTCCCTTCTTTCACCATTACTTTCGCCCAACACCCCGAGCGTGACCTTCTTTTCTTCACCAACATCGCCGACATCTCCGACATCGCCCCGCTCCCCGTTCTTGAGCGCATTTTCTGTAAGCAAACATACCTCTTATCTGTTCTATGTGCCTTATGTGTCGTGAATCAAGGGGTCTGTCGCGCGCCGTCATCACCCACCGTGTGTTAAATTGAAAGAGAGCAAGGATACGGTGATTGTCCTGTGCTATTTCCCTCCTGCTCGTACTCAATAAGCCTCTTAGTCATCTTTATCCTTTTTGGCAGGCGTTAGTTTTCGCATGTCCAAAATAACCGCCACGGCCGCACGGAAACATGATAACCACGACGAAAAGTACAAGATCGTTGTGCGCGACATTGGTGCAAAGGCGAAGAGGAGTCACCCGGACGACCCTTTGCATACACGTTGGCTCGGCCGCGGCAAAAAGATTGATGACCTAGACCCCGATGGTTATGTCCTCAATTTCGCAACGGGCGAAATCGGCGTGGATAGGATCGCTGCCCTCAGTCAAATCCGACTGCTAGTGATCAAGTCGACCGATTTCCAGTCACTTGCGATACAGTGGCCAACCCCATGGCTGCACACTTCTCCCTTCATCGGCGGGGATCCGAACGCTCCGTTGCTCGCCATCCATGCCAGCGTAGGGGCGATACATTTAACCGAGCACCTCGATTGCTTGACACGGTTGTTTACCGACCTGCCTCGCGTTGAAAGCAAGCTGTCAGAACCTTCGTCGGCCCCGTCGCACGTCTATCCCGTTCCGCGTCTGGCTTTCGAAATGGACTGCGAGCCAATATGTGCGCGGCTCATCGTCGGAAGCAAGCCCGTCGATCCTTCGGCGCTTGAATTGCGTACCGATGGCTTCGTTGTGTCGATCATATCGCGCTTCTCTCCCCGTCCTCCTCCGCGGAAACCTCCTGTTAATCCCCCTCCGCTCACGGAATTTTTGCCGCTTCATCTCCATGTCCAGGGAGCTGTGGTACTGAGACGCATCTTTCTGCGCGTGTGTTCCAAACGTTCTGGACCAGGATCAGCTTCGATTGAGGATCCGGTACTTCTCTCGATGGAGGCATTGGAGCTAACCGGACACTATAAAGCTGATGCATCTATAAGTGAAGATGGCAACATCGCATTCGTAGAAATGCCTTCCAGGGTGCTCCGCCTGCACTGCACGACCGATGCCCTCTGCATAGAACTGTGGCATCCTCTCGTCATCGACACGCTCGTCCGAGTGCTTTCGTCTCTGCCAGCGAAGACGAACAGTCCTCCACAGTCTTCACCCTCCTCCATCGTCGAAAAAATGCCGAAGGGCGTGTCGGCTACGTTGTCTTTGGCGCGGTTTGTGGTCTTCATCACTGCTCCAGACATTAATCCAGATGACACTATGGATTTGTGTCGTGGGTTTGCAATTCGCGCCGTAGGCTTCTCGATTCAGTACTGCTCTCTCCGCGCCAATCCTGATCGTCACGCGGATTGGCGAACCTCCACCAGGCAAAAACTGTATCTCCCTGAAGAGACACTATTGCCAGCGGTTTTAGCTGCATCGCGGACGAACAGCACGGCTGTCTTCGTTTCACTTGCGCTACCGGACATTGTATTTCGCAGTGCCATTTCGACCCAATACGACGCCGACGATCCCTTGATCGCTGAACGAGATGATCCCAATCTCAAAACCCAGGAGTTTTTGCATCTGAAAAACTCGCAAGCGGTGTTGTCGTTTTCTGGCGGCACGTTCTGGCCGACTGTTAGCGTCGCTGATAGCTGCGACTTGTCTTTGGTGATACCATACGTTCGCGGTGCTTTCCAGCTTGCACACATGTACAGCATCCTGCTCGGTGTTGCAACATTAAAGCAGGTGGTACAAGCGCGACTATCTAGGCCCCGGAGCACTTCCCACACCTCCTCGCCTCGCGCCCAATCGGTGCTCCTCAAGTGCGACGTAACGGTCCGTACTGCACAAGTGTTTTGTGCACTGCCGACGCAGAGCGCCGTCCTCCGAATCGATGCGATCACCCTGCTATCTGGACCCAACAAACCCATGGTTGCCCGGTGGGACAAGGCAGCCGTCTTGGTCAAAGTCCCCCCTACTTTATCGAGGCTCCAAGCCGAATACGACGGAGATCGTTGGGAGGAACTCGCATGTCTGCAAAAGTGGAGCGCGACCTTTCCGCACGGTTCTATCGAACTCGAAGCGGATAATGCCCGGATACGAATCCCGTATGGCTTTGTCATGGCGGATCTAATTCTTGATATCAGTCTCGTCGTCAAGGCTAGTCGGCACCTTGCACGAATCTGCCTTTTGGGACAGTATTTCGCAATGCCGACGCCCGAGGCGGAGAGTTCCAAATCCGTTCCAAGGCTGGTTTTGAATATTCGGTCGCTGTGCGTCGAGGCTGCCGACGACCCGTTCGAAAGTAGGCTCGGAACCATTTTGCGGACGGGCTTGGATGCCGCGAAGAACCGGAAAGATCGAGAGGAGGCGTTTAACGCGAAGGTCCAAAGCATCTTAACCGAGGAAACCTATTCTTCCCAGAATGCTGAAGCCCCTGACTATAATTTCGACGCGAAACATTCCATATCGATAGCGGAAGCTCGGGATCGGCTCGACGAAGTGCACTCGGTTGATTGGGCGATGAGGCTCAATCTTGCTCGACACAATCAGGCCAAAGACGAGGAGACTATTCTCCGGAGGCATCGAGGGCCCGGCGGTCCTAGAACGACCAGCCCAATTCTCAACCTCGTTGAAGTGTCGCCCAGTCCACCCGGTCCACCTCTGCTACGGGTTCTGCTGACAAATATCACACTCAACATTGGTCCCCCGTCGTTTCCGATAGCGAACCTTCCCAACTTCCTCTACGAGCAGGGCAGTGGACTGCCGACCACCACAGAGTTCTCGCTCCTGGTGCCTTTGCATGTCAATTTCGGTGTTTCATCCCTGCGTGTCACTCTGCGGGACTATCCGCTGCCGTTGATCTACATTCCAGCCCAAGTAGATAAAACACTGTTTGTTCTGGATTTCGACAGCGACGTAATTGTTGCGGAGGAGATGGGTACTGCCTTGTCGGTAGACTGGGTTGACTGCCCAGTGGTTCCATCTGGCTATGGTTTGCCCGGCGCTGCGCCGTTTTCTTTATCCATCCCGAAGACGATAATGCCGGTAAAATCGTATGCCAACCCCGCCATCGCTGTAACGGCCACCGGTCCCACGACCTTTTCATGGGGAGTGAGCTATGGCCCTGCCACTCAAGACTTAATGAGAGTTGTCGAAACACTGACGACTCCGCCGCGGGACTCGTCCCCCGGAATGGGCTTTTGGGACAAGGTGGCTCAATGGTCGTGCTGCGCTCATTGTGGTTCTCATTCATTCTCTTTCAGATGAGGCTCATCTTTCACTGGACCGTGAAGGCTGATTTTGTCGGAGAAATCCGCTATCAAATGAAAGGTATTGCATATCAGCTTGCGTCTACTGTCGCTCATCTTGAATAGGTTCGCGCGATCCTTACAACATCAACGGGGCCGGAGCAGGATTCGTTCTTGCGTGGCAAGGAAGCCCCAGATTGCTGATAGCCCATAAAAACGATGACAAGGAGCTCATTCAAGTCCTCAGTGATTCCATGTCCATTGCGATCCCAGAGTCAGTCGTTCACTATTCTTTTCGTCATGCCCGTGTTCTAAACGGACCAAAGTTTCTCCTCCCTCATGCCTAAGTCAAAGAGAAAACCTCGTATGCCGGGGGAGAAGTCCAGGCCATTCCAGAAGATCTGCGCAAAGTTCCGCTCCGGCGTTCGTTTTGGTATCGGTTTCGTGATGGAAAGATCTTGCGGGCCGGAGTGTTCCGCCTGCACCGGAACACCTTTTGATCGGAAATGCAGGCTCTATGATTTTCGACCGCATTACGACGTGAAGCTACAAAAGAAACCAAGGGCCCCGACAAGAAAGGTACGCCGCTTGAGACCGAGGTTTCAAACAAACTCAATGTAGAGGACGCAGACCCCAGAGGATTCCTACAATGGTTTTCGTTCCGACTTTATCCATCTGTCTACGTCTTTGACATCAGCCCTCAACGCGAAATCTGGAACGCACCTGGAATCTAGCAGTTTTCATCTAACTCCGCAAGCTTTCACGCACTTTTGGTCTTGGTGGCACCTTTTCGATGGCGGCCTTGGTTTCCCCATTCGCCAAGGAACTGCCTGGCCGATTCGCCCGATTTCCCCTAAATTCGGGCGACATCTGGCGACGCTCAAGTATCGCATATCAGTCAAGAACATCTCCATCATGCATGCGTATATCGACGACTCTAGGGAAAGTAAGCTCTCCCTTCCGTTCGTGGGAAAACATAAATTCACCATTATGTCCATGTAGCTTGGGCTGACGGAGTAACTCCTTGGATAGGCGTCAAGGGTGTCATCGAAGAGTTCCAAGTTGACATGCATCAGCGAGAAGAAGAATCGATCGTTCCCGGTCTCCTTCCTAACACTACGAAGCGTGCACGACGGAAGCCGTTCTATGCCATAGAGCTGGTTATGAAGGGTCTTGACTTGCGTGCCATGCTGGCCACTTTTCATGACCCTTTGAAAATAGAAGTTGGCGTAAGTTCTTCTCCACAAAGGAGTAACTACAGAACTCGCACCGACCTTCCTCCAACTCCTGTCGACTCCGCCTGGAACGATGAGGATGACTTCATAGAGCTCGACTGGACGCCGCCATCCATACCATCCCTGCACTTTCTGCCCGTAGCGACGTGTCCCCGCTTCACCTATTTTAGACGTGCTGCACCGACGCGACCACAAGATGACTGTAGCAAGTTCGGATTAGAGAAAACCCACACCTGTTTCCTTGATAAAGAACCATGTGAGTGTCTCCCTGATTAATGCCTTACTTTGCATTGAACATACCTCGGCTGCAGCTGTACTTCGAGTGCAGATCGACCTGGCCCTCGCGCGTGTCGCCGAACTGAAGGAATCTATTAGACAACATAAAATGAAGGTGAAATACTTTGTTCCTCGCTTTACCGGTGATTTACCGCCCACCTTTTAGCCCAATAACAATGCTGACCTTCACACTATGGAAAAGATGCTCGTGCTCATCGAAGATTATATTACGCTTCTCCAGGAAACGGATGCTGGCTCGCGGCCAATGGGCGATACCGGCGGTCACAGTTACCACATTCCCGCAGACACACTCTCGGAAGCGGAATGGGCGGAATTCGACAACGTTTATCAGGTTCACTGTCCCAAAATATTCTTGGATAGTTCCATCCGAGATGTATGTTGCGCTCCCCCTGCGGTTTACGAGGCTCATGGTCTTTTACAGATCATGATGCAGTATTACTACTGCTCTAGGGCGCGCAGAGGAATTGAGTACCACATGGCGACACGGTATGTGGACCCCTATCAAATATGTCATGGTGCTGACCCAATCGCATCAGCGCTGTTAAATTCATTCGAGATCAAGCAGAGGATGGCAGCGTCATGGCAGGGCCAGACAAACATCGGTCCATGGGTGCTGCTCAAGCTGCCGCTCATGCGTTACGTAAGATCTTGAGTGGTCATGAGAGGAAATCACTCGACCCAGAGCCTACACATGAGGCTCCGCTCGACTCTGATCCACTCGAGGGCTGGTTTGAAGGGGTTTCGCTTCTGTAAGCTTCATTTTCGTTCTTATTGAAAGAGCCCTCATCCCTGCTCAGAAAGGGGCACTGCTGCCTCCTTCTAAAGCCACAGATTGTGTTGCGGGATGAGACCGCCTCTGATCGGACTGTTGTTGTTGTCGCTGTTCAGGCCAAACTCCAGTCGTACGCAATCATGGATGACTCTAATGTCGAGGATCCCATCAGCGGAAAAGTCATGTCAAGGTTGCTCATTCCCTGGCCTGTGACACGCAGCTGCTGATTACTCTGCAGAACCTTTACCACGCTTTCCGGGTTACAGACGTTTTCGCCGGCCTCCCCAGATTATTCAGGAGACGGCTGTGTACCTCTTGAAGTTCTTATCGACTTTCGATGCGAAAGCAACGATTTCGAGCGCTTGGTTCCGCAGACTGACGCGACATTCCACTATGACAAGTTCAACCGTCTACGTTTGCGAAATAATGTCACCTCCGTGGTCCGATCCGAGACCGAGAAGCATGGCCTAGGGAACCACAATCACCTCCACGACCAAACTGTTCGTCTCACTATTTTTGTAATAGGAATATCCTCATGCTTGTCCAGGATCTCATACAAGTCAACATACCACAATTTACAGTCACAGCGAACGACCAACATTTCCAAACCATCTCTAATATCGTTGCCAAGCTTCTATTATTTTCCGACGCTGCTCACAAGACACGAGTGAACAAACTGGAGACTCTTTTATTTACTTACGACTTCAACGATCTAAAATCTGTCGCCACCGTTGTTACCGACCTTCAAATAGGTCTACGGGACGCTATCGAGACGGAGCTTATAGCAGACATATCGCATCTAACTCCCGAGGCCGCCAAGTTGGAAATGCTCAAGCTCAAGGCTCACAAAATGGTGAGAAAAATCAGGATCCTCTATTTATCTATCTCATGCCTCTTTGCAGCTTCTCTCTGAGGAGCTGAGCGGGCTCTTCGATTGTATCAAACTGGCTCAGGACCAACGGGAAAACCAATCGGAGCCCAAATCCGCTCTTCTGCTGCATACGTCCTCCTCCGAGATCTCTTGGAGGATGCTAGATGACCAGCGAGAGATGCTGGCTAAACTGGTGGTCCAAAACATCGATTTCTTCTGGCTCAGCCGTCAAGACAGCTCGACTGTAAACAATTTAACGGTCGGGAATCTCCAGGCGTTCGATGGCTCTCGGGATGCGCGGTGGGCAGAGATCCTTTCGAAGTACGATGAACCTGTACATCATCCGCTGCTGAAGGTGCGCCACGGATTTCCCATCCCCAACTGGCGTCTGATCTTTTGTTTTTAGAGGGGCTTGTTTGTTTTAGCCAACTGGTCTGTTTTGGCGCCTGTCGGTGGCATTACGATCTACGAATCTTTCGAGTTGAATTTCCACCCGATGCGTCTTCAGGTTGATGCGAAGGTTGGGCGCCGCATTATGGAATATGTCTGGCCAGCGCGGAGGAATCGGCAGCGCGTAATAGATGAGGAACGCAAACCAATCGCCGAAGAATTTGTCCCGTTGTCCCGTTCCTCGCTTGATTCTCCTCGATCGCCAGTGCCCAGGAAGGCTTCATCGTCCGCACCCACCCTTGCTCCCCCCATGAAGCTCAGCGCCTCCCGTTCCTTCACCGACCTACGATCGACGTCGAATTCACTAGTGCCACCCTCCGCGCCGCGGCTGCATCGAACGGTTTCGTCCAGTGCCCTTCGACAACTCCCTGAAAGTCCACCTGCACGCCCCCCTCCGGTGAAGAAGAACCGGTCTGAGTCGTCGAACAAGGTTGCGCAGGCGCACAAGAAGACTGGGGACGCAGCAGAGATGAAGACTCGCTCCTCGCAGAAGAGTTTCGTCTTGGTGCGGATTTCGAGGTAAGCGTCCACCGTATCCTGCACCAGACGTTCGACCATGACATCGGCTCCAGTCTCAACCTGCTGCTCAGCATTATGAAAGAGGAGTCCTTCGTATGCCGCGACGCGCACATCCGAACGCGCGATCTCGAGTATCGGAATCAGACGTGGAGTGTGCGTGTATTCTATTTCGTTGACTATTCCAGCTTAATTTACGAACGTCCACGTAGTTTGAGGAATTGGTTGATCAGTTCATCCCGTCGGATATGAGCTGGAAAGGCTGGCTGAAAATGGCATTCCACCAACCCCTTGTCCCGGTGCTCCCTGTGGCGCGCGAACTCATCTCCAAGACGAAGTGGATCGCGAACAAGAGCACCGGGCAGGACATCGATGCTTTGGTATCGCCTCCAAGGATGTCGCGGGCGAAAGCGATAACCCAGGGCGAGGAGGGCGCCGAGTCGGACCGATCACATTCCCCCCGATTCTTCAAATCACGGAAGAGAATGGATACCGTACCACCAGTGATATTACCCGGGGCTGCTTTCACGACCGAGCCCAGTGAGGCAGAAGGGTCGCGACCTCCGAGCAGGAACCGCATGTTCAACCTGTTTGACCGGCGCCCAAAAACCCCCAGCAACAGCTATTCAACGGGCTATTCAACAACGACGAGCGACTCGAGCAAATTGTAGCATTAGTACCTAGACACATACATATATCCCTATACCTATACCATATTATTATTTGGAATATTATATGACGGATTCGTGGGCCCGCCCGGGCTTGATGCGAAAACGATAGGTTAGCCGTGACGTTGATCGAGCTGTTTTAGGGCATGGATATGCGCCACTACTAAAGAGAGCGCCTTGCTCCCTCGTCGCTGCCCAAAATGCCCTCCGTACGTGTCCGACGGAGCACATATTCATTGCAGGATCGGCCCCCCTTGTCTTCCATCTTCTCCGCAGACCGCACTCCTGCTGCACCTCCCACCCCTGCTCCGGCCTTTCTCGCAAACTCCCTCCGAGGTAGCAAGGTCCAGAGCCACATAACTAGCTCTCGAGGCCGCGCGTACTCCATCGCGCGCACCACATCTCCAGATTCCAATGACCGGCCGCATACGCCCCTCTCGCACATCTCGGGCGCTCAAACGGACGTAGTCGTTCATGCTCGCCCGGACGGCGAGCCTGGTCTCATTGGCAGTGCCTTGAGTCTTCATGGTTCACGCCAAGAGGCTGGGGAGAACGGCAATGTGGACCAACAAGACGGTGTGGACCAACCAGACGGTATCGACCATCTGGACGATGTGGTAGATCACCTGGACGTCATAGGTGCGTCGCATTCTTCAGTCTAATTTACGCACAAGTTGATTCAGCTATCTAGACCCGCAGGTGGGAACAGTGTCTACCCTCACCAATGCTGCCAATGCCATTCTATTGTCTGTCCAATTCAACGGCCCCGATTCCATGCGCTCACTCCCTCCAGTCCTCCAATGTCGTGGTATTCCCGAAAACCGGTTGTGACCTTGGCTTCGCCGTCGAAAGTCGACGTCTCTGACCCAGAACAATCGACTCGCCCCGGGAAAGAGTACGAAGACTCGTTGGATCGGCACGTTGAAGACGTTCTCAACAAGCCCGCCAAATTCAAACGCACGATGAAGGGGGTTTGGACTTTCCTCAAAACACGTCCGTGTTCTGTACCATTCCAAATAAAATGCTAAATCTTTACCGCAGCGCTGGGGGTAAGTTTACTGGGCCATTCAGGTCTCTGATTTAACTCTGCAATATAGGTTCTTGTGGGAATCTATGGTTTCTTCGTCGGTTCGTGCTTGATAATCGTATCCTTTCCACTAGCTGATGCGCGTCTTAGTCTTTTGGGGCGCGGCCATTGTTATTTTCCTGCTGAAAATTATCAACTTCCACAACGCAAATACCCAGGGTTTCTGGATCGAAGTCAGCTCCCAGGTTGTCAACGGTTTGTCTTTCGTCTCCAATTCCCAAGCTATTTTGACACTCCCCCAGGTCTGTTTACAGTGACTGGTGTCGGCCTTATCCCCTCTCGCGTGCTGGATACATACCGTGGGTCCTCATGCTCAATGTTCGTACCCGACTGAGCCAGCACAGGGATATATTGGATTTGGCACTACAAGCGGCGGACACGGATGCTCCGTGCCAAGGCTGGCCTTCCTGCACTTTTTGATGTAGATGATCTACCTGATCCAGTGTACGACCCAAATTACGTCCACGTCCTGACCGACAAAGAACAGAAAGACCTCCACCGGCGTACGAGTTATTTCTTGTTCATTTGTGATATCTCTCTGACGTCCAATCATCCAGAACAAGTCAAGTTCCACAAACATCAGTCATGGTACAGGCCTCATGGGACAGAAACACACCGCGTAAGCGGCCTTTCCTTTATACCATCCTTCTTTCTCAATGACTGGAATGCTAGGCGTTCCCGATCAAGTAAGGATCTGAGCGCAATATGATAAATATGGGATTGACCGTATCCCCTTAGCACCGCCCTGTTGATTTGCTGCCTAAACGACGGCAATTCAATATTTCAGGTAAGCCTCCGTACTACCTCCAGTCTAGAGTTTTCTCACATGCCAAGCAGGTTATGCTGTGCGGGACAATGTGGGGACTGGATCGGTAGGTTTCAATCTTCGCTCTCTGCTGTTCTCGTCTGACTGAAAGTTGACAGGTTCCAGCGCCCCGCGTGGAGCACCGGTTGTCTGATTCCCGCGAGTTTCCTGTGCGGCATTATGTCTGCGGTCTTTATCGCGATAGGCGGGAACCACACGAAGCGGATCGACAAGGTCAAGGAGCGGCTGCGTGCCGCGCTTGCAATGGAGCATCCCGCGACGTACGGCTCCGAGTCGGACGGCGGCACGCGGAGGAACGGGTCTACTGGGCTGGATGGGGAGAAGTTGGGGGATACGCACGGAGCTCTTAAGCGGACTGTCTCGGACCATGACCTCGCTGCAGAGACGGCGCTGGATGAACGAATGGTCGTTCCTCCAGCGAACGAAAAGGGCACTGTGTAATCTGTGTAATCTATTTAGTTCTAATCTACATACTGTTCGTACTTATTCAAAGTCTTTAAGCGCTCGTTGAGCGGCCGTACCTCGAGGTCGATTCGGCGCCTATCTTGAATATCGCTTACATAATCACGCTCAAACTTCAAAAAGGTTCCACGAAGCCATATAATTGCGCCGACGGTGTAATACAAATGTTGCGAATAAAAACATGCTGGGAGCCGACTGAAAATGACCACCATCCACGTTCAATCTAACCTTACTCGGGCGTAGAATCCACAGCCAAAGCCATCTTTTTGAGGGGCGGTGTGCCATCAGCCTCACCACTTAATGATCTCTCCGTATCGTCAACCTTACGTTTTGTCCCGACGAGCTTAGACTCTGGCGACGGAGACAGCGAGACTGATCGTAATGCCTCGGAAATCTTTAAACCCGACGGCGGCGTCACCATCCGCGCCGATCCCGCTGCCGACTCTGGCGTACCCGAATGGCTCCGTAGGTGAGCCAGTTCACTTCGTAACCGCAGGGCGAGTCCGTTCGCCGTGTCGGCGTGGCAGGTTGCGTGGTAGACCTGGGAAACAGTCAATAAAAGTCAGATCACCGTTTATTATGCAGAAGCGAGAACAAAACAAAAGACGTACGCGTTCATCCTTCAACACGGCGTTCCTCCACACCCAGTCCTCGTCGTCCTCGAGAAATTCAGACTTAAAGTGCTCCTTACATATAGGACACGACACGGGTTTGGCCTCCTCACCGGGAGGGACGACGACATATTGTGCTCGCAGATCAGCGTCACGTTTCGCCACCTCAGCGGCAGCAGCAGCTTTAGCATTCATAGGCCGAGCCCCATCTTCCCGGCCCTTGCCCTTAACGTCAAGAGACAGATCATGCACCCAGTCCTGCAAAAAGGAGAATCAGTAAACGGAAAATAAAACAACAAACAAGGCGGTAACGCACCTCTATGCCGACGAACCAGCTTCGGCTGTGTCCTCGCCCGATGTTCTGGTTAGCCTTACGGTTCTGCTTGAAGTGCATGTCGAGGTGGCCCTCCATCCGCTTCTTCCCGAATACAGTGTCTGGGAACCGGATGCCACATTGCTTGCACTGAGCGGCGAGGCGGTCGTACAGGAACTCGACGACGTCGGGCCGTTTTCTGACACGAAGGCTTAGCTGGGAAGGCACCCTGGCACAAAACTCTCCGCACCTTGTGATGTCTGTGCTCGTTAGCTTGACATCGTGCATAAGGATTGCGTCCCTGTAATTACGTGACGACTCCCTCTCCAGATTAGGAGGCTCAGGTTTAGATTCTTCCTGGGCCGTAGCACCGGCACCCAACGGCGTCCCGCTCTCTGATGGTACGATCCCAGCCTTCTTAAGGGTCGACAGCAGATTAAGAATGCTGCTCTGCGCAGACAAGCCAGAACCAGAAGCCGACGGAATCACAGAAGGCGGAGTTTCTGTTTTCACGTTATCGTACGTAGACGTAGGAAAAGGGTACATAGGAGCAGCGGGAGGGAAGGAGGCCTGCTGCTGTATCGGATACGATGGCTGTGCTGGCCATGGAGCGGGAGCAGCTACAGGTGCAGGGGGAGAAGGAGCCGGAACCGGAGGCGGAGGCGGAGCCGTAACAGCGGATCGTACGAGGCTCCGTAGTTGAGTCAGGATTTGCTGCAGTTCTTCTTGCGATACACCGGCCTCGACGAGTTTTCGGAGCTGGGAATCATGAGCGACGTCCCTGGGAAATGTAGAGTCACGTACCTGATGCAGAATGTTGATGTGGTTTTGCGAGGTCGTGTCGTACGGATTAGATTGCACGGCACGCTCCTTCTGGTTGAGAGTGAATTCCAGCTCGGTGAGTACCTGAGTCTTTGTTATTTGCCCAGATCCAGAATAGAAGCTGTTGGTCTGAACCGGGCCATCAAAGACGGAGGATGGCCTAGACGGGTGACGACGTACGCTGTTTGAGGCTGCACCGTCACCCCAGACACCACGTTCGATCGCGATCTGGGCGGACACGCCAAAGAGCTCCTTGTTGGTCGGGGAGCCGGATCTCCACGTTATGAGCATCTCTTCCATTTTGCTGCGGGTTGCCTCGTCCACTTGGGCGTAGGTCTCGAGGAACAAGGGCACGACGAATGCAGCAAAGTGGCGAGCGTACGGGTCGTAGACGTTCTTGGAGATTGCGTCCAAGAGGTAGAACGCGGGAAGCTTCATCCACTGGGGCACCTGGGGCGGGAGCATTGGGGCCTGCGCATATTGAACATCCGAGCAGTGACTCACCCGGCGGATGTGAGACTCAAGACACTGAGCGACGACGTCAGCAAACCTCGCGAACTCTTGTGCGACCATCGAGAGATTCTGGATGATGGGTCTTGAGTTGACCTTTAGTTCAGCGAGCTGGTTGGCGTAGTCCCTGCGGAAGGTAGCGGGATCAGGATGGTACACGGGGACGGGCGGGGGTTGAGGTGGCTGCTGCTGATAATACTGATAAGGAGGAGCAAAAGAGGACTGCTGGGGAAAGGGCGGGGCACTGTAGTGTTGGGAGTACATGTTGAGGAACAGAACTCGCTGCTACGTTTTCAACCACCGAGTACACTAATACGGAGAAAGACAAGGAGAACAGCTGGCAAGTCAGCTCAAACCAAACAACAATTACCAATCCGGAACTTGCCGGCGAAGTTCCCGAAGTGCCCGAACACCCCCGACGACTGCATCCCAGTCTTTCGAAATAGGGCATGGGCATTGAATATTGAATCTCATTGAATATTAAATCGTATTCTTAGCTTTACGCAGTTCCAAGTGTTACATCAGCAAGAGAACTCCAACTTGCCATCACTTCCTCGCCCAACTTTTTCCCACACGAGACACAGCCACGGCAACACTCATCCCTCTTTTTTCCTCACAGCAACCTCTGCCCGCTCACGGTACGTATCGTCGCCCCCTCGCCCCCCGTTCATACTCGTCTGCTTCCCGTTCTTCCGGGCTGTCGAACGACCCCCATTTCGGCGGAATACAGGCAGCAGAGCGATGGATGCGGACCCGTCTTCGTGGATGTTGTTGTGCTCAACTTTCGCTAGATGCGCGACGTCCTCAAGACCGAAGAGCTGGACATTCCGGAGGGCATCACCGTCTCTATCAAGTCGCGCCTCATCACCGTCACCGGCCCCCGCGGAACCCTCTCCAAGAATGTCCGCCACGTTAACATGGACATCCGCCTGCACAAGGGTAAGACCAACAAGGTCACCCTCGCGGTCTGGCAGGGCGGCCGCAAGCACGTCGCGTGCCTCCGCACGATCAAGTCCCTTATCAGCAACATGATCACTGGTGTTACCAAGGTTCGCCGCTGCTGCCTCGCGCGCCCACGCGGTCCGCTCAACCCACACACAGGGCTTCCAATACAAAATGCGTGCTGTATACGCCCATTTCCCCATCAACTGCATCATCCAGGAAGACGGTCGCCAGGTAGAGATCCGTAATTTCCTCGGTGAAAAGGTGCGTGCTTGCCAGTCCGTGCATTTCCCCCAATGCTAATTTCTCTCAAGACCGTACGGCACGTCAGCATGCTGAACGGTGTCACCGTCGCAGAGTCGACGGCCCAAAAAGACGAGCTGATCCTCGAGGGCAACGACATTGACATGGTTTCCCAATCAGGTGCGTTCCATGCATGCATTTGCACCATCTTGCGGCCTAACGCGTCGTGCAGCTGCATCGATTCAGGGTGTCTGCCTTGTCCGCAACAAGGACATCCGGAAATTCCTGGACGGGATCTACGTGTCGGGCAAGGGTACCATCGTACAGGACAGCAACTGATTCCTTTGTTAAAACCATGTCGCATGTCGTGTTATGATTATGGCTCCAGCACTCTCGCGTGAATCAAGCCGCCCGCATTAATATTCTGATAGTCTTACGGAACAAATGGTATCATTGTCCCCACCCTCTTTTTATACTGAACATAGTCGTCTCCGAAAAACTTGATCAAGGCCCTCTCCTCGGCTGAACAGCAGATATTAGTCGCGTCCAGGGAGTGGGCAGGGAGCGGTTACCTCTTGTCCGATAATAGAAGAATCGCCACATGACGGCGGAGTAGAAGACAAACGAGACGGGGTTTTGCAGTACAACCTGGGTACCGAGCGCCCAATAGAAGAATCCCGCGTACGAAGGATGGCGGAACCACCTTGCGCGTCCAACTCAGCAACGCGGTTAGAGAGAACGCGATGTAGCTTACGCGTATATGCCATCCGTGACGAGCCTGTGCGAGTCGCGCTTTTGGAACGCGACGGCATGAGAAAAGTTGGTCGAGGCTTTGATCATGGCCCCGGAGCGCAAGGCTTGCCCGACGACCACCATCGCGATGCCTGCGCACACGGTCAGGCGTAGTCCACATCGCACAAAGATTACTGACCGACAAGCGAAGCGTACGGGTGCGTCTTAAGTGCGGGCTTGAAGTACAACGTCAGCAGGTACTCCGTCATGGCCGTGCCGTTCGCGATGTGGTACATCGATCCGTTCTCCAGAAGGAACGCTGCAGTCTCGTCGGCCGAGTAAATATTACACGCGAGACAGCGGACGCACAATCGACGCTGCATTTCTCAAAGTTCCAGCCGGCGGTGACGGCGAATTCGCCCCAGTGAAAGGCGGACCAGGCGGCGGCAAAGAAGCCCAGCTGGTAGGTGGCCCACCAGCAGCTTTCAAACCCGCCCACGGCGAAGGTCAGGGACCCCAACGCGAACACGGAGCCGAGGAGAAAGGAAATAAGAGAGGCGGCGAGCGGGGTGTTGGGGATGCGGCCAGAGTACTTCGGTGGAGGTGGGGTCTGGAGGGGATGGCGAGGGAACGGTTCATCGGGATCCTGGGTAGGGACTGGAGAGGCCATTGTGGTGGTACACTTATTGCATTGAGCAGCTAAGACAAAAGAAGTTGTCCTCGGCAATCAGCCATCATGTGATCATGTGATCCCATCAGCGTGACTTGTTCCTGCTCTTGTCCATGCTCGTCTGGCGGACGCGTCTGCCAAAATGTCTCAGACTATACCGCGGCATCGCCTCGGCTGCCCATGACCCCGCAAAAATCAGGAACATGGCCTTGGTCGCCCATATCGGTGGGTACACGCATCGCTCTACGCGCCGTTGCGGTCCTTGAACGCGTCCAGATTCCGGAAAAACTACCCTCACCGAGTCTATCCTCCTCACCTCCTCGTATCTCTCTTCCTCCGGCTCCGTCGACACGGGCAGCACGACTACCGACTTTCTCCCCGCAGAACGCGAGCGCGGGATCACCATCCAGTCCGCGAGCATCCCGGTCCGGTGGAAGGACTGGCTCTTCAACCTCGTCGACACCCCGGGCCACGCCGACTTCGGAATGGAGGTCGAAAGCGCCAGTCGCGTCGTCGACGGCGCGGTCGTCCTCATCGACTCCGTCGAGGGCGTCGAGTCCCAGACCAAGGGCGTTTGGCGGCAATTAGATAGGTGCGTCGTCTAGGTGAGAAGCGCGAACTAGACCGCGTCCAAATTCTGAAATTGTCCGTCAGGTACGGCGTTCGTACGCGGATAATGTTTCTCAATAAACTGGACCGCCCCGGCGCGTCCTTTGGCTCGTCCTTGTCCTCCTTGCTATCCCACCGCCTCCATCCGCATCCAATGGCCCTGACTCTCCCCATCGCGTCATTTGACCCGCAAGACTATTCGCGCGCTGAGCCGGGAATTCAGGGCCTGGTGGACCTCGTCAATTGGGAGGTGTGGAAGTGGGATGCCGACGGCCAGCATTCGCGCCATCCTCTGCCCGAGGATCCCGAGGACATGGCCGGCTTGGATTTCATCGCGCCATCCCATCCTATTATTCCCCACCTCGTCCCGGCACGCACCCAGCTCCTCGACAACATGTCCATGTTTTCAGAGGACCTGATGGAATCGCTCTTGAGTCTGCCGGCGGGCCCCAAGTCATATCTGGCATTCGATAATTCGGTATTGATGGGCCATTTGCGTCAAGCTACCCTGCGCAACGAAATCCTTCCCGTGCTGTGCGGTTCCGCGATGAAGAATATCGGGACGGACTTGGTGATGGACTATGTCGGCGCCCTCCTCGCTAGCCCCTTGGATTTGGAGCACGACCCGAAGAAGGAAAAGGCGCCGCTGAAACTCTTGGCGTGGAAGGTTACTTGGGATAAACGGCTAGGGTGGATGACCTTTGTCAGAGTGTACTCGGGTAATCAACGGATTTTCTCCCTCATTCATCTCTTTCTCACAGTTGGCATTAGGCAAAGTCAATCGAAAAACCACACTAATGAATATCACGCGCGGTGAAAAAGAACGCGTCTCCAAACTCCTTCTCCTCTATGCGTCTCAGCCAGAGGAGGTCGAGGAGCTGTCCTTTGGTGCTGTGGGAGTCCTTCTGGGTCTCAGGTACACACGAACCGGCGACACGCTTGAGGCCACCGGCGCGCCTGCGTCGTCCCGGGCTTCTCTGCGCGAAATCGTCGCGCCCCCCGCGGTCATCGCCGCGTCCGTCATCCCCAGATCCCACGCCGACCTGCAGCCTGTGCAGGACGCGCTCGAGGCGCTCTCCCGCACGGACCCCTCGGTGCGCATCGACATGCAGGAGGGGCAGATCCTCGCGCACGGACTCGGCGCACTGCACCTGGAGATCGTCGAGGGCCGCCTGCGCGACGAGTGGAACGTCCACTTCGAGTTTGGGAAGCGGCGCGTGAGCTTCCGCGAAGGGCTCGGCCTCGCCCCGCCGTCCGCCGAGTCCAAGATGTGGAAGACCGACGCGTCGGGCACGGCGCTGACCGTCTCGATCTCCCTCGGCCTGCGGCCCCTGCGCCCAGACGAGGCGGGGGATCCCAACTGGGACGGCAACGTCGTGGTCGACGACGCGGGCGCGCCGTACGACTCGCCCAATTCGTTTGCGGGGACGCACCGCGCGCTCGTCGCGCACGGGCTCGCGAGCGCGCTGTCGAATTCGCCGCACACGTCGCTCGCCATGTCGCATGTCCACGTCCAAGTGCGCAGCATCGACATTCCCGCCGCGGCGCCGCCGAGCGTCCTCACCGGCGCTGCGGCCTACATCCTGCGCAACTACATCCGGGACGCGGGCATGGGGCCCGTGCTGGAGCCGTTTGTCGCGCTCAAGGTGTCCGTGAACGAGGACAGCCTCGGCAAGGCCGTGAAGGACCTGACGGAGCACGGGGCGGAGGTTCTGGATCTCGGGACGGGCTCGATGGTGGGTGCCGACGGGACAGAGGAGGTGGGCGGGTACCCGGAGGAGGGCAACTATATCCCCCCGTCGTGGCTCTCCCCTTCCGGGGACACCAGCCTCAAGAATTCGGGGTCGTCGCCGCGGCAGAAGCGCACGATCAACGCCGTCGCCCCGCTCAGCCAAATGCTCGACTACTCGAATCGCCTGCGCGCGCTGTCGGGCGGGCACGGCCTGTTTGAAATGGCGAATGCGGGATTTAGACAGGTCTCGGCCGCGCGGCAGCTCGAGATCCTCAAGGAGATCGGGCGGGCGTGATTGAAAAAGTATTATTTAACTGTATTACAAGAATCTCACAACTCTTTGACCTCGTCCGCATCGGCAAAAAACACAGCCCCGTCCATGTCGTCGTCGTCGTCGTCCGCTGCTCCTGCAGGGAGGTGGTCGTACCCGTTCATTACCTGGCTAAATGCCATCATGCCCCCGTTGTCCGAATCATCGTCCGAATCGTCGTCGAACAGTGGGACCGGCGGCAGCGTGCCCTGGCGCGCGGGCGTCTCACTCCGCGCTCTATCGAGATCGTCGTCGTCGGGTAAAAATAGTGGCGTCCTGGCTCTGAGACTGCCGCCAGAGGGCGCCAATGTTGCTGGCGCTGTACTTGGCCCTCGGGGAGCAAAGAATACTGAAGTCGCTCGGGAAGTCGCTCGAGAGGCGGACCGCAGCGGCGGGTAGGGCTCTACGACGATGCAAAGGCAGTGGCCATATATGCTGAAATCTTGATATTTAAGTTTCAGCACGGGCTTTGGCTTCTCTTCGTCGATTTCAATGTCAATATCAATTGGCGCGGAGGCGTTACCCAGTTCTGGTTCTCCAGGAGGCTGTGATAATCTAGGTTCATCCGTCTCATCTTTGACGTGTATGGGCTCTTGATCGTTCTGGCGATTTTATGAGCGCGCGTTAGCCTGCTCAGATCCGCGTTACCTGTGGTTCGTCTTCCATCTCAATGTCGGAATCAGGAGAGGCGTCGTCGCTTTGTTGGTAGCCTCCGGCGATGATCTTCTTGCTCCGCTGCGATCTGCGCACATTCACAACATCATCATTGCGCTGCTCTTCCGCCTCCTCGTCCGCGCTAGATATGGCCTCGTCACTTTCATCCCCCTCACGAGCCTTTCCTTTTCCTTTCGTCTTGCGCCGCTTATTCGACGACTTGGGTGCATCGATCTTGCGCCCCTTGCGCTTCGACCTTGAGGGGGGGCGGAGGCGGCATATCGGGCTTCCTCTGCGGAGGTGTGCAGAGAAATGTCTCGTCTAGAAGCAACGGGATGGGTTACCGCCGAGCAATTATCAACCTAACACACCTTAATGAGGACGGAATGGGGCTCCGTCTTGCGAATAAAATAACAAAACTGGTATGAATCTCAAGCGACAGTGTTTGAATCCGCGCAAATCGAGTTCAACCACGGAAGCTGACCTCCTCTGTGGGTGTCTACGGTAGCCCGCTTATTGGCAGCTGCCGAGGGCGCGCTGCTATACGCATCGGCTTCCGCCTTCAGCTTCGGCAGAATCCTGCACGAGGTTATAACACAGCAACAGACGCGCGCGGAGGAGAGCGCGCACTTTGGCTGGAGATCGGCCAAGACGTGCTGTAATATGTTGTCCGTCATCCAGCTCACATGCTGGGTGTCCAGGTACAGCTGCGAGAAGGTGAATAACAGTGAGGCGCCGGAGAGTCGCGAAAGTGAATACATAAAGAGGGAGAACGCTCTTCTCCGAAATGCGCAGATAGTACGGATTCCGGGTGCGGAAAACCATCGCTGGCGGAGGGGTCGTTCTTAGCGTGCTGGGTGTGGATGGCAGGTGAGAGGAGTACAAGACAAGGTGGGCGTAAGCATAATCATGATCGCGGGTCCGAAGACGCGTGTGGTTGTGTTGTCGACTTGATCCAATTCGGGCTGTTTCCGATCGACTCGGAGCGTCGAACAGCGCGTCAGACCGCTCTCTCCTTCTTGTATGTACAGGTACAGGTTATGGATAATGTTACAGACTTCGATTGTAATATTCCTCAATCCTCGTCGACCGAGACATCCGGGCCAGAGATGATCACCTTTATGACGCCCTTTCCGTCCTCGCCCTTCCCAGCACGAGTCGCCTTGAACGCAGTAATGGCCTGATCGAACGGGAACCTGCGTATTCTCAGTATACGTGGAGCAAAAGGTAGTGGAATGCGAACCGATGGGTGACAAGCGGCTTGAGGTTGATCTTGCCCTGTGCGACGAGCGCGATGGCAAGGGGGTAGTCTCCGGGCTGGACAGTTGTATTAGACCGTGAAAAGGATATTAAAGCAGGACGCACTCCATATCGGAACGAGCCTTTATACACGAGCTCTTTCGTCATGAGCTGACGTATGTATTGAGTTTTGTTTTAGGACATTCTGGCTTCACACACCTGCGTGAGGTTGACCGTCACGTTTGGGTTCCCCATGCCCACCTACGGAACAGTAAATTTATGGTTATTCGCGTGAAACGCCAAGGATACGCGCCTGCACAAAAGTGCCTCCAGACTTGACAATCTGGAATGCGGTTTGAATCGAGACTTCAGCTCCACTTGCGTCGATGACCAAGTCGATAGCCTTGGTGCCTCGGTCTTCAATGCCGAGTTGCTCCCTCATCGCGTCACCATTTCGCTTGCTGTAGTCAATCTTGCTCTCTCCGTCAATGGGCGAAATAGGCAGATAAGTAGCAGTCGCCGCGTATTCTTTCGCAAACTCGAGACGAGCTGGAACAATGTCCACCGCAATGATACGTGTCGCTCCGAGAGCTTTCGCGACAGCCATACATAGCAGGCCGACAGGACCACAGCCGAAAATGGCGATGGACTGGTTGGCGCGGAAACCTCCGAGGTTGGAGACGGAGTGGATTCCGACCGCGAGGGGTTCCATCTATGATAGGATTAGCAGAGAGTGCCGGAGCATCCGAGCTGATACAGACCATGGCGCCATCTTCAAGGGAAACCCCTTGCGGCAGAGGGTAGGCGAGATCGCCGGGAACTCGGTAGAACCTCCCCAATGTTCCGTCGTACGGAGGTGTGGCAGCGAAGATAATGTCAGGGCAGAGCTAGAGCATATTTAGGCTATAATAATACCGGGTCGGATAAGAAAGCACCGACATTGTAGCGGCCCGATTTGCAGGCATCGCAGGCACCTGCGTATATCGTATAAAACTACGGAGAAAATATTCAGAGAACAGCTTACGACAAGTAGCTCCCGGCTCCACGGCGACACGGTCGCCGACTTTGAGGTGCTTGACGTTGGGACCCACTAAAATTTTCAGGAGGGGAAATCTGAGCTGCGAATGAAAGCGCGCACCTTTGGACACGATGCCCGCAGACTCGTGGCCCAGGACCTAAAATCATGAGGAAAAATTATCTAGAGAACGAATGAACAGTACCATGGGGTTGTTCACGACAAAATCGCCAATTCTTCCATGTACCAAGTAGTGTACCTTGCGAGTGTCCATTGGCGAGATTTAAAATCGCTGCATTGATCGCCTTACATCCGAGCCACAGATTCCTTGAAGCCTCTGTCAAAAACACCACACAGGGATGAGCAGCATCAGGCTACCTGTTTTCTTGACTTGGACAAGGACCTGATCGCGCGATATTTCGGGAATCGGACGTTTTCGTACACGACGTCCTCAATAGCTGTAGGCGGGTTAGACTCGGATTGAGGACAAGGAGAGCCGCGAGATGGCACCATTCAGCACAAAAGATGGGTTGTCAGACATGGTGGGAGGCAAGAGCAGAAGAGTAAGTTCACCAAGGGCCGGTTAGCCGTTCGGGCCGGCTGGGTCAGTTTTGCCGATACATGATGTCTCCGTCCAACCCGCCAACAGCGACCACGACGCGCCTTTGCGCGTTCAACGCGGGTGCGGGACGCGTCGAGCGGGACTCGGCGAGAGGGTGAGGGCCAAACCAAGTCAAGGAGTTTGCTATTGTTCTTCTCCCTCCAAGATAAAGCAGTGAGAGCAGGGCAACCAAAGGTATAACTTATTTTCTTTAAATAATTGTAGAGGTGATTGCAATGTTCGGAATTATGTGGAATTTACCATGGATTCTGTCAAGCGGCTGACCGGGGGTATAAATGCCGAGGCAATCAACCTCCTGTTCTTCACATTTCTCTCTTCTTACCACCACCTTCAACACCTTCAAAACACTTCTACTTCTACTTCGCCCTCAAAGAGTTGATCTCGCCCTACAAGTTCTACTTCTACACACCCTCTCAATGCCTTCTTCACCCTCAACTACGATTCACGTTCCTATTACCGACCTCATACCAGACCTTCTCGGCGAGGCCGTCGACAACGGCCGTTTGCAAGTCATCGAACGCCTAGGGACAGGCGCATATGGCATCGTCTACAAGGCGCTCGACACCACGTCTCCCGCCGACAGCCCGGTCTACTACGCCATCAAGGTGCTCTACAAGTACCCCATCGGGTCGAGGGAATACGCCTTCCAGGCGAGAGAAGTCAAGCTTCACAAGATGGTCCGCGCTGCTCTCTCCAAACACTCGCCCCCTCTAATTCTGTCTTGCAGGTCTCTGGTCATCCCAATATCTGACGATACACAGACACTTCACTGATGCAAAGCACATCTTCCTCGTGCTCGATTTCTGCGCTGGCCGGGACTTGCTTATCGCAATCACAGAAAAGCAACGCTTCCACCGCAACATTACGCTACTCCGGGAGGCGTTTATCCAAATTCTCGACGCGGTACAGCACTGTCACGACAAGAACGTCTTCCACCGCGATCTCAAGCCGGAGAACATTCTGTGCGATGATCAGGGAGGCATCCGGCTGGCAGATTTCGGTCTCTCGACGCAGAGCGGTATCTGCAGCGACGTTAATCTTGGGAGCCCGTTTTACATGAGTCCAGGTTGGTGGTTCCCCAGCGTTCTATCATGTCAGCCGCTCACATTGTCGTTACCACAGAAGCGATCAATGCAGAGTACTCAAAGGACGGCTACTCCACCCGCCACTGCGATATTGTGCGTGCTCTTACTCATTCAAGCCAGGTTCTTCGCATTGACCTCCTCCATCAAGTGGGCCCTAGGCATCATCCTAACCAATATGATCTGCGGTCGCAACCCCTGGAAAATAGCAGCCACTACAGACAGATGCTTCCTTTCATTCTTGACCGACAACGAGTTTCTCCTAAAATCTTGCCCATCTCTAATGGCGTCAACTTGATTCTCAAGCGGTGTTTCAGGCTCAACCCTACTACTCGTCCATCCATCTCCGAGATCCGCGAGGAGATTCTCAAGCTTGATACATTCTTCCTGTCCGAGACGGAGCTCGCACACGCCTCGTCTAGTCAGCGTGCCATTGCTCAGTACTATGGCGCCCCCACGCCCGAAGGCGAACTTGGCTCTGATTCAGAGCCTCTTTGTGACCCGTCCGTATCCAGGGTGACATCTATCGATCCCGACGAGGTTTATCTGTACAGCAAGCCTCCGTTTGACTCGCCCCGGTTGGTAGAATCTCCAGAACCCCAAATCCCCGGGGACTCTTCCTCGGCCACTGCGAGCGACGCGTCGTCCGACTCCGGAGGCCCCATGACGCCTGCCACGCATCCACTCGACCCGATCTACATCGTCGAGGTATCCGACCTCCTTGAGGACCAGAACATCGACGATTCTTCGGCATTTTCCGCGCCTGACCCCGCGCAAGGCCCCGCGCAAGGCTCCGCAAAGCCCACACAAATCTCCGTCGGAGATGTGGCGAAGCCCGCCGTAGCGACCGCGAGCCTCTTCAAGAGGGCTATACAACGCATCAAGGCCATGGGCGTTTGATGTTTCTTTTACTATTTTTTCTTTCACTGGGACGGACAGTACTAGATGTAATATTGTGGACGGACTTTGTAGCGCAATCGATGTGATCTCCGAATCTGATGTCGGTTAAGCTCGTGGGGTCCGCACGTGCAAACCACTTAAAAGCGCGCCATAATTTTTGGTGGTCCATCATCCCCTTTCCTTTCCTCTACATCCTCTACATCCGCGCTTCGTAAAATGGTAGCTTCGAGTGTTCTGGGTTTCCCTAGAATCGGTACGTCGCTCTTTCATGGCAGCCATCGTGCAGGCACTCAGTCTTTCTAGGTGCAAACCGTGAAGTCAAAAAGGCAGTTGAGGCCTACTGGGCGGGCAAGATCTCCGCCGAGGATCTCACCAAGGCTGCCGCCGACGTCAAGAAGACCAGCTGGTCCAGCATCAAGGCTCGTGGTGTCGACTTCATCCCCAGGTATGCCTCAGTTCATCGATCTAATCCGATTTTATTGATGCGCTTGCGATCCTGTTCAGCGGTGAATTCTCCCTCTACGACCACGTCCTCGACCACTCCGCTGCCTTCAACGTCATCCCCAAGCGTTACGTTGGCCAGGGTTTGTCTCCCATCGATGTTTACTTTGCCATGGGTCGTGGCCGTCAAGCCGATGGTGTTGATGTCCCAGCTTCTGAGATGAAGAAATGGCGAGTCGTTCTCTACCAGCTTTCTCAAATTCCAACTAATCCGTGATTAGGTTCGACTCCAACTACCACTTTGTCGTGCCCGAGGTCTCAGAGGCGACCGAGTTCAAGCTCAACTTCAACAAGGCCGTCGAGGAGTTCCAGGAGGCCAAGGCCGCCGGTGTCGCCACCCGCCCCGTTATTTTGGGCCCCATCTCTTTCCTTGTCCTCAGCAAGGCGTCCAAGGAGGCCTCCCCCGGATTCCAGCCAATCTCGCTCCTTCCCAAGCTCCTCCCCGTCTACAAGACCCTCTTGGCCGACCTCAAGGCCGCCGGAGCTGAATGGGTCCAGATTGACGAGCCCATCCTCGTCCTTGACAGCGCCGCCGCCCTCGAGAAGCAGTACACGTCTGCTTACGAGACCCTTTCCCCCATTGCCCCCAAGATCATGTTGACCACCTACTTCTCCCGTCTCGACTCCAACCTTGCGTACATCGCCAAGCTTCCCGTCGCCGGCCTCCACATTGATCTTGATCGTGCGCCCACCCAGCTCGACGAGGTCCTCGCCGCTGTCAAACCCACCAACATCGTCCTCTCCCTTGGTGTCGTTTCCGGACGTAACATCTGGAAGACCGACTTTGCCGCAGCTATCAAGCTCGGCCAGAAGGCCGTTGACACCCTTGGTGCTGACCGCGTCATCATTGCCACCTCGTCGTCCCTCCTCCACACCCCCGTCACCCTCGCGTCCGAGAAGAAGCTCACTGATGAGCAGAAGGATTGGTTCTCCTTCGCCCTCGAGAAGGCCGGTGAAGTTGCAACCATTGCTGCTGCCCTCTCCGGCTCGCAGGATGCCGCCGTCGCCTCCGCCCTCGAGGCGAACAAGGTTTCCATCGCCAAGCGTCGCCAATTCGAGAGCACCTCGGATGACACCGTCCGCAAGCGCGTTGCTGCTATCACTCCCGAGCAGCTTGAGCGCAAGAGCCCCTTCGCAGTTCGAAGGAGGTTCAGGCCAAGCACCTCAACCTGCCCAAGTTCCCCACGACCACCATCGGCTCTTTCCCCGTAAGAGAGCATGATTACGTACCCTCGCACTATCTAATATTTTCTACTAGCAAACCAAGGAGATCCGTCAGGCTCGTGCCAAGCTCGGCAAGGGTGAGATCACCACCGAGGAGTACGACGAGTTCATCAAGAAGGAGATTGAGACCGTTGTCCGCTTCCAGGAGAAGATCGGCCTTGACCTCCTCGTTCACGGCGAACCGGAGCGTAACGACATGGTCCAGTACTTCGGCGAGCAGCTCACCGGCTTCGTCTTCACGCAGAACGCGTGGGTGCAGAGCTACGGTTCCCGGTGAGTTTATTTGCTCAAGTCTTGTCGTGACCTCTTGCTCATCATCGCTGCGTCCAGTTACGTCCGCCCCCCCATTATCGTCTCCGATGTTAGCCGTCCGGGACCCATGACCGTCCGCTGGAGCAGCTACGCCCAGAGCGTCACGAAGAAGCCCATGAAGGGAATGCTTACTGGCCCCGTCACCATTCTCAACTGGTCTTTCCCCCGTGCCGATGTCTCCCGTGAGCTCCAGTCCAAGCAACTCGCTCTCGCCCTCCGTGACGAGGTCATCGACCTCGA
The DNA here is from genome assembly GCA_029378255.1 of Mycena rosella. Taxonomy (NCBI): domain Eukaryota; kingdom Fungi; phylum Basidiomycota; class Agaricomycetes; order Agaricales; family Mycenaceae; genus Mycena; species Mycena rosella. Next base: position 30,518 of record JARKIE010000216.1, on the reverse strand, counting down.
GAAGGCTGGTATCAGCGCCATACAAGTCGACGAGCCGGCTATCCGTGAGGGTGTACGTATTATTTTTATTTCCATTCTTCGATGATCATTGACCATTCTTCCGTAGTTGCCCCTTCGTCGCTCGGACTGGGATGCCTACCTCAAGTGGGCTGTCGACTCGTTCAAGCTCTCCACTGCTGGTGTGACCGACCAACTCCAGACCCACTCTCACTTCTGTTACTCCGACTTCGACGACATCTTCCCCTCCATCCAGCGCCTCGATGCCGACGTCATCTCCATCGAAGCGTCCAAGAGCGACATGAAGCTCTTGAACACGTTCAAGCAGTACGGTTACTCTAACCAGATCGGCCCCGGTGTCTACGACATCCACTCTCCCCGTGTCCCTGGAGACCAGGAGATCAAGGACCGCCTCAAGTCCATGCTCGACATCCTCCCCGACTCTCTCCTCTTCGTCAACCCTGTACGTCTTGTCCTGTCTGATAAATCTAGTAGTTGCTGACAACCGTTCAGGACTGTGGTCTCAAGACCCGTGGATGGAAGGAGACCGAGGGTGCGTTATTCAATTGCGCTTCTTGACCTGATTTATTGACTCGCATTTTCAGCTTCCCTCGTGAACCTCGTCACTGCTGCTCAATGGGCCCGCCAGACCTACGCCTAATTTACCTCTCCTTGCCGCTTCAACAGCGCTCGCGTACAGGTTTAACTTAAACATGCATAGCATGCTCGGAGAGAGAGGCTATGTGTTTGACCGTTGGGTGGTTGTTGCGTTCTCCTTTGGCAGCAATGCCTGGGATCAAGATGAGGGCGTGCGGATACGTTCCGCGGCGCGCCTCCGGAGGTGCTTTTCGATTGTAAACTAGCTTGGTGTAGCGTATTAGTGATTTCAACAATCGATGTATGTGTACAAACTATTTCTCTTCAGCGCATGTCAGACGGCGCGCGCAGTTGGCAGATCACAAAATATTGACTCGCGCAAATTGGAATCACAAACAGTTCATTTTACAACAAATTCCCCTTGTCCTGTACTTACCTCTTCCTCAGCCTGCATCCCACTAATGTCCAACCTCGGCTACAGCAATGGTCCCACATCGCCTGCCGCGGCACATACGAGTGATTGCTTTTGTTCCAGCACCATTCCCGTTCTTGACGGCTGTACAGATACGAGTCATGCCCTTGTGCACCTGAACAACACTACGCTTCAGCAGATCGATCAACTGGTTCAGGATGTCGAGATGCAGGTGGCGACTATCCCGTCCGAACACCCAGCATCAGCGCGCTGATACTTATCCTTTTCGTAACACGAGGCGCCTATCGACGACAACGACACTACGTGCCTCGTTGTCGACACCAATATACTGTACGCCCGCCCTCAGTTCAAGAAACGGTGTTTGACGCGTCGTTGCAGGCTTGAGCATCTTAGTTTACTGCAGCAGTTCGTGCGCGACGTCGAACGGGCGCGGTTGTCCATCCTGGTGATTATTCCCGGCGCGGTACTAAATGAGCTCGACGGGTAAGTTGCTCGACCTCCCCTGGCGGCCCCCCGATCGACGCGGTTGCTCTGCAGACAGAAGAAAAGCGATCGCCTCGGGTGGTTTGCGCGGCGCGCATCCGAGTGGATGCTGGAAAAAGTCAAGGAGAGGCGGTCGGTCAGGGGCCAGGCGACCCAGGAGACGATGAAGCCGTCCAGGAACTGGCGGATCCGCCAGCCAGGGGAGGTATGTACCTTGCATGCATTCACTCATTGTACTCGATTATTTAATTTCAATGCCCAGCCTTTCGGGGCAAGAGGCAACGACGAGCTAATTCTCGACTGCTGTATGCATTTTCGCAGCAGGTTCCGGACTGCGCTGTGTACGTTGGATAAGAACCTCGCGTTCGAGGCTATTTCGGAAGGCAAGCTCCCGCTTTCACTGCGGTTTTACGCGCGAGACTTGACGTCAAATATTATTATAGGCATAAGTTCAGTCTCACCCCGCAGTGGCCGCGAGCTTGCGGGATTCTTGCTCGGGCGGGACATGGATACATTTGCTACATACCAAGCCGATTACACTGGGATTGAGAGCCTCGAACAGGAGCAAGACGATAGCATGGACGTCGACGAAGAGGAAAAGAAGCTTACTCCGGGGCAAGCCATGGACCTCCTCCACGTCCAAATCATCGACCACTTTACTCGGCTCCTAATAAACCTTATAAGCCGCGTCGGGGGGCCTGAGCTGGAGGACCCGTGCTCGGACGAGAACGTATCGCAACACGCGCCACAGTGGAAAAAGGGCAGCAAATCGTACAAGGAGTGGAACGCCGGGGACTGCCTGGAGTACCTCGATCGGAAGAAACGGGTGAAGAGGACATCATCTCCGCGGCTGGAGGTCTTTCTCAGCAAACCCTATTTGCCCGGGGCGCGGTGCGGACGGGAGTGGACATACGGGGCGTGGTCGAGCGCACTGGACGGGCTGAAACAAATTGGGATTGACTGGAACGAGCCATCAATCCTGGGAGATTTGGAAGAACTTGGGCGACATCGCGAAGCTGTCTTCGGTGTCACACGCTGATTTTGCTGCGCAGTGATGGGATCTGATGGGATGCCGACGGGGATGGGCAGGGCGGTGAGGGGGCGCGGCTCTCCTCCCGAGGCTGCGGCTGCGGGTCGGGGGTGCCTTGGCATAGAGTAAGGAGAATTATGGAGAGTAGCATAGCTTTTTTTGCGATCCGTTTTGCGATCCGAAAGTTTGTTATAATAAATGGAGCGCTCGGCTATATGATCATCATCCAGCATCAACTTCCTCCACTTTCCTTTGCTCCCTAGGACTTTCTGGCGGTATCCCTCCTCCTCCTCCTCCAGGATGCGTCGCCGTCGCGCCCTCTTCGCCCTCCTCACCGTCCTCGGTCTCTTTCTCTTTGGCACCGTCGTCGTCCTCACCTCCGTCACTTATTACCTTGCCATCGACCCCAGCGCCTATCTCTCAGAGATAGAGGTTCCCTACAACGACCCGTCCACTCGTTGGAACGCCACCGAGCACGGCCAGGTTGAGCGCATACCACGCATTCTCCACCAGACGTGGAAGACGGGCACCCTTCCGGACAAGTGGAAGAGCATCTCGCAGGAATGTCGAGACATGATGCCTGACTAGTACGTCTCCCCTGCCCTCCCCTTCGTCTCGTATCTCATCCGTTCATCCGTGCTCTCTAGCAAGTACATGCTCTGGACGGACGAGAGCTCCCGCGAATTCATCGCCCGTCATTATCCGTGGTTCCTCAACACCTTTGACGACTACAGCTACGCCATCCTGCGCGCGGACGCCATACGCTACTTCGTCCTCTACCACTATGGTGGTATTTACTTAGACCTGGATATCGGATGCTTGCGTCCACTCGACCCTCTTTTGGTATACCCTGTTATTCTCCCGAAAACAATCCCCGTCGGCGTGTCCAACGATCTCATGTTTGCCCAAAAGCACCATCCATTCCTCGCACAGACCATCCACAATCTCGCCACTTTCGACCACTCCTGGGTCCTCAATTACCCCACTGTCATGTTCTCCACCGGGCCCATGTTCCTGTCGGTGCAATACGGTATCTTTACGTCCCAGCGCGTCCAGGGCGGGAATGTGCGCATTCTCCCAAAGTCCCTATACGGCAAGAATGCAGAGCCGGCAGAAGCGCCCCACTCCTTCTTCACGCACCACTACGGCAGCAGTTGGCATTCAGACGACGCCGCATTCATATGGTTCTTAGGAGCATGGGGCAAGGGGCTCATGTGGATCGGGTTGGCAGTCCTCCTAGTCGGCACAACCAGAGTCTGGCCGAACAAGCAGCGGAGGCGCAACTTGCGGCGGATAGGCGGATACGACGTCCTTCTCCCCCGTCGTTCGCAGCGGACGGGCCGATGGCAGATACACGTCGGAGAGCCCTCCCTTCCCAACTCGGGCACGTCGACGCAATTGCCATCCCCCGACGGCAGCGAACAAGGGTTCGACGACCTCTCCGTTCTCCATCTTCCCTTCGACGTCCGCCCGTCGTCGCCCACCTGCTCTGACGTGAGCGATCAATTCCCACAGAATGACGCCGGCTCTTTGTTTGACGTCGTCCGACGCGTCCGCAATCGCTTTGCGACTATGACGGGGGTTGCGGACCCAAGGCGAGACGAGCCCCGCACCCCAGTTAGAAGAAGACAGCAACGTTACAGCAGAGGCGTGCTATTCTTCCTCCCCGCCATGTTCGCGCAGCCGCAAGACCTCGAACTGGGCGCCTCCTTCTCCAGGGGACCGGTTGCCCCGGCCGTCCCTTTGGCATCTCGACCGTTCCCGCGAGGCGAAAAGCAGCGGTATGAAGAGCAGTATGAACGTGGCGAGGTGTATGCGGAAGCGTCGCCTGTAGAGCTCCTGACCGAAGGGGTCACAACCCTCCGCTCTCCGAAAGGCGCAGGACACGGATCACCGCACGGCCAACGGCGGTAATTCCTCGCATCCTGAAACGCTCCTACTCACCGATACCCACCACGCTCATGTTACGACTGCCATTCACTGATAATACCCCGCTTACACTTCACGCGCTTACGATACTTCCACGGGAACGAAAATTACCCACGTCCAGCACGATTTATTAGGAGGGCTTTCGTGCCGCCTGACCGTCTATCGTGATTGGTATACGCTAGACTTTTTAACTTAATTTAAAAGGCACAGACAATCACAGAGACACTCGATCCATACAAATCAAATAGTCGAGACACCCAATTAAATATTCTTGTCCATTCCTTCCATTTACGAGGATTTGGTCGCCGCGATGGTCCCCATCCCAGTGTACAGCGCAGTCATAGCAATCGCAGAGACGGTGTAGGTCAGAGATGGACCGAAAGTCCAATACGACGCGCATGCTGGATAATGGTCATCAGGGAGAGTTGGAAATCAGAATTGGAAAAAGTACCAAGGAGTGGTCCAATAGCGCGCCCCAGTTGTCCTGAGGATCTAAACTGTCCGAGGGCTTTGCCTTTTGCAAGTTGAGGGTGCTCTTCCGTTGGCTTGCCGGTGATGGGGTCAACCGCGCCTTCGTCGCACTGCAATGACGCAAACGCAGTCAAAGAATTGACGACGGTCGCAGACGTGAATGCCATGCAAACAGCTGCCGCCTGCAGGAGACGAAGTGCGAGCGTCGGACGGGTAGAGACAAATTGCGGGAGTAAAGCGAGTAAGACGAGACCGCCGGCGCAGCTCGAGACTCCGCGACGTGCCATAACGCCTTCGCCAATCTTGGAGGTGACCCGACGCACATAGCCGCCCTGCAACAATGCGCTGACGATCCCGATGGACCCGATCAGCATCCCGTTCTGCTTGTTGTTCCAGTCGAACACTAGAAGTAAATCAGTCGCTGCGGTTAAAAGCTTATTTATAGTAACGCACAGTCGAAGGTCAGGAACGTGAGAGTAAACTCGACGCCGGAAAAGACGCCCAAGAATAAGAAATGAAGGCCGCGCAGGGATTTCAAGATCCGGATCCTTTCCTCGACGCTTGCTGCCTTATGCGGGGGCTTCGCGGGTGACGCGCCGTTGGTAGTAGCTTTCGGTTTCTCTGCAACGGGTTGCATACGCTTTCCTCTGGTTTCGGGGAGGGCCAAAATCAAGAACAACGTCTCCAGAACCAGCAAGACCAAGGTGATGGTGGCCGGTACCGCATATACATTAAATTCCAGGCCAAACGTGTTGATGGAAGCGGGGAGGGGGCGCGAGGCAAAATAGGCTCCAATTGGGGGTCCAATGCAGAAGCATATGGCGAAAGCAATGCCGACGTGGGCCAGAGCCTTGGATCGATCGGCCGGGGTCGTAACGTCCGAGAGGATAGCACTAGCAATCGAAATAAATTCGACCGCCAAAAGAAAGAGAAGGGAACGCACATTGCTAATTGAACATTCCCTTCGCTGAGACCGCCGACCACTCGCGAGAGCATGTAGGAAGCAAAGGTTGTCGACTGTATCCACCTATTGAACCGTTCATTCAACCCGCTCACATCAAAAGTATGCGAGGACTCACAGAACGGCGGATAATATGTTCCCAATCATGGTTATGAGGAGGATACGTTTGCGCCCATACTTGTCAGACAGCGAACCAATCTTGGGTGACACCAGGAATTGCAGCGTCCTAGGGTGATGTACTTAGACACATCGGAACCAGAGACAGAGGCAAAAACGGACGAGAACACGGAACCCATAAGTCCACCTGCAGCTTGGTGAGCCTAGGCGCGACAGTTCGGGTCGATAGACCTACCCAATAGAACTACGTCCCATTTTCTTGAATGGATGGACGGCTTGTACAGGAACCCGCGGATGAACGAAACGAACTGCAATGTGCGGGAAAGGAAACCTGTCGGGTCAGAAGATTCCCGCTTCGACAACCGTCAACACGCTGTAGCAGTCGCAGTCGGTAACTGCTACTCACCACAGTGTACCATTCTATGAGACGCGGGAATAGAGGAAGGGGGATAGTAAAGGCGAAGAGGTCAAGGACTAAGGACAAGAAGACGATGGTTTCGACTTTGGCCATGGTGATGGGTCAAGTTGAGGTAATGGGTCAAGTCGATGGGTGTCTTACTGGGTTCAGGAGAACGGAGCGGTAATCTGCTACGTGTTCATATTACATTTTATTTAGCACACGGAGACACGGCCGCGGGGGTATTTCACCCCGCGCGCGGCGCGCATCTCACGGTCCGGCTACTTTGCAATCCAGCTTACTCCTACTCGCTGTCGCCCGGCCCTTTCCCTGTAGCTTCCGCTTCCGGGATCTCCACATCCTCGGCTGCCCCTGGGGGGCCTGGGGCCTCACCAGGGGCACCCTCAGTACCGCGGAACTTCTGGTCTTCTGCCGCATTCGTGAGACTGGATTGAAAATGGGAACTTGTCTCCGTCTTCGTGATTTCACGCAGGGCCATCGTAGCGTATGCTGCGGTTCCGAGAGCCAGGTTGATCTGCAGCGCCATAAACTTCCCGTCCTCGACAATCACGGTGGGTCGTATCCAAGCAGCTTGTCTTCGTCGGCCTGGGCGAGAGCGACATCCGGATCCGTGTAGCGTAGGACGGACCAGGACAGCTCCTTGGGTAGGTGAAGCATCGCGCGGTATGACCCGTTGAGAGTATACTCCCTGGGCCATAGTGAGAAGAGCTGAGAGCCGGAACAAATGATAACGTACTTTTGTTTCCGGACAAAGTTATCCGGGTCCAAGCCGTCCATGCGAAGATACTCTCGATATTTCTCGCCGAGGGGCCCCCGGGATAGGCGACGTCGGTCCCGGGGAGCGGCATAATCACGTCGAATATCGTGTATTTGTCCAAATCGTCTTCTGTCAGCGTCTTGATGCGGGGAGCTACCCATGTTCGTTTGGATCTTTTATAAGAACGCGAAGAGGATGGATCCTCTGTAGAAAATCGAACAGGTCAGTACGAATTAGATGAAAAGGTCACAAATCGCACCTGCGTCATCTTCAGCCTCTTTTTCGCCATCCGCCGCAGGCGCATCCCCTTCGTCGACGTCGGGCATGCTCACATCCTCTTCCGGGGAAGTGTCAAAACGAGATCCCCGGCGATCGGTCGTTCTGCCCCGTAGGTTCGAATACGTTCCGAAACGATAGCATTCCAGACGTAAGACTGGTAAGCATGAACATACATCAATCGCAAGTTTTTAGGGATCTTAAGACGGATGAGCTCGACAATTCGGCATGGGCATGAACAAAAATACTTGCCGTTGAGAGCGCCCCCATTGCGTTGCGAGTTTCACCTTTCTGCTTCTGGAAACTCTCAAGTATGCAGCGCTCTGCTACAACCCGTCTGGGCATCAATTCCAAGGCCTTGTCAAGATCGCCATCTACGAGCCAGGCGTCTCGGGCTGCTTCAACATCTGGATGCTCGCCATGCCTTTTTCGCAGAATCATTGACACGGCTTTTTGCCATTCGGATTTCAACAGGGCCAGACCAATCGAGTGGGTCGGTACAGAAGCAGTCCCAAATCGCTGCATCCCTACAAGGAAATATAGCGCAAGTTACTTGGGAGAACGCAACTTCGTACCGTAATAATTGATAAACCCTCTGTGTTTTACAACCTCGAGAGCTTTATCCAAGGTTTCCATAGAGTCAACCTGTACGCTCCTAAATACATAGTCAGAGAGGAGCGAAAAATAGTCTCGGATAAATAAATACCGAAGAGTGATGATAAATGCGTTTCCCTTCAACATTCCAAGCTCCAAGCTAGCTTTACGGTAGTTGAAGTCCCCAATACGGACGCCTCTATCACCACGCTGGTTTATGCCAGTGTTGTTGTGGGATTGGCGCCCGACTTGGGCATTTGCAAGTTTCCAGACATCTTCGATAGTTTTATTGTTCCGTTTCAGAGATACTCGCTGCACTGTTATGCCGCGCTTGTCCTTGGTTCCTGCGACGGATAAATCCTTCACATTGACGTGCAGGATACGAGACAAGTGCGAAAGGGCATCCTGAGTGTCGCGGTTCGTTTTTTGAAGTGTAAAGTGGATGTAGGGTGGGTAGGTTCCGCGAGGAGTACGAGCACCTAAAAGAAATAAGAATCGCGTTCAAAACGGAAAGAGAGGGAAATAACCTCCTCCTCCTCCTCCTCTGCCGCCGCGAGCGCCACCCCGGGATGCCCATTTGATAGCAATGCGTGTACCTTCCTCGGGCGCGGGCGCAGCATGGGAAGCGTCTGCTTCGGATTCAAGCTTGCCACCGAATAACTCACGGACAGCCAAGTGCAGTCCGGTGCGGGTAGCTTTTGATTGAATCGGCTAATAAAAATAAAATGAGATGCAAAATAGAGTTGGGCGGGATATACGGACGTCTGACAAGACTTTTCTGTGGTCCTCTCTTCCAGCTGGGCGTCCGCCCCGGCCGCCTCTGCCGCCTCTGCCGCCTCGGCCTCCTCTTCCGCCCCTACCACCCTTGTCTTTTCCGCGCTTCTCAACCTCGGGCTCAGTAGAAGAAGGCTCTGCCGGTGCAGATCCAGGTACGGGTCGAGATCCCCAGCCACTGTCGGAGACGCGTGGGGGTCCGGCCCTTCTAGGTACATTTCTTTCAGCTTCAAAATACCATCCTCGGGAAGAAATTCGGCGAGACGAGTGTTGAAGTGTTCGGGCCAAGGTTCATCGGCGGCTTTGGATTTTCCCTTGTCGATTTTTTCCGTTTCTTCCAATGCTGCTGCCTCTACCGGAGCGGACGTGGCTTCGCCCTTGGGTGCCTCGGGTTTTTGTACGGACTTGAGATGTATGACATTTCCGTCCTGGTCTATTTCGTACACCAAAAAGTCGGTGAACCTGATTGAACGATTAAACTATGTCCCAGCAGCCGGACACGAGAAAAACCTTTGTTTTATTATGCCTTCTATTTTCGAGATGCCGTGGCCAATATACTCCGAGATGCCAACATCCGCCTCGACAAAGTTCATGGCGCCATTTGTGGCGACAGGAAGCGGGATACCGAGCAGAGAATGACTCGAAGGCAGAATGTGCTCGGATTCATCGACCTCGTCGAGTTTGGCGCGTTTTGAGGCGGGCTCAGCCTCCTGGTCGTCTTGGTCGCGTTCGCGGAAAATGAGAGGCATTCCGATCGAGCTTTTGATTGCCGCAAACTTCGGATCAGAATCGACGCCTTTCATGTCTTCACCACATCTTCAAACTTACGCTCAAAGGGCTCTTCGTCATAAAACCCAGCCGCCAAACTCCTTCTTGAGACAATCGAGAGGAAAAAGTCAAATCTTGCCGTCAGCGTGGATGTCGCCTCCGCAAAAGACTTTCTCACCATCATCGACGTTGTCGGGCCGTTCGTCTGTCTTGTCAAGGCAATCATCATTCGACGCTTGCTTCGCTCTTGGTCTGATAAAAATCCAAGACACACATCGATATCATCGAGGACTTCACCCCGTCGCTCGTAGCGGAGCTCCAAGCTCTCAGTGCGAAACACGACTTTGTCATTTTTGAGGATCGCAAATTTGCCGACATCGGTCAGTTTCCGGCGTTGGAGCCACCCAGTTGCTGAGGCATGTTGTGTCAGGAAACACCGTCGCACTCCAGTACTCTGGCGGAGTCCACAAGATCGCCAGCTGGTCCCATCTCACAAATGCACACCCTGTACCGGGGCCATCTATCATAACCGGTCTTTCATCCGTCGGCCTGCCCCTCGGACGGGGCCTGCTCCTCCTCGCAGAAATGAGCACCAAAGGCTCACTTGCATCTGGGTCATACACGGAAGCTGCCGTCCAAATGGCCCGCGCACATCGCGACTTTGTAGTCGGTTTCATCGCTCAACGTCGCATGGATGGCGTCGGTGCACAGCCGAATGAAACGACCGCGGAGGAAGATTCCTTGTGTTGACACCTGGCGTTGGACTCGACGTGAAAGGCGATGCGATGGGCCAACAGTACAGAACTCCGCGCGAGGTGGTATTGGAGTCGGGCTGCGACGTTATTATTGTGGGCCGCGGGATATATGGGAAAGATCCCAGCCTGGTTGATAGCGTCGTTGCTCAAGCGAAGCGGTATAGGGAGGAAGGTTGGGCGGCTTACTTGGCCAGGATCAAGCCTTTATAGTCATCTGCAATTCACGACAATTCCGGTGCACTCACAGGTTGTGCGGTCGTCTAATTATGTGCCCGGGCCTGTCTTCCTTTGTTTTTAAAAGGAATCGAAAGGAAATTTCAACTTTTCTCCCGGTGATGCTAGGAATTCCGGATACACTGACATATACACATGCCATCTTTCAACAAGCTCATAAAATAATATATTTTCGCCCAAAAGAGATGATATCGGTTGTAGCGCCATGTTTGCACCAACCTATCTTCAACTTGATGGCAACCTCTCGGACAATGGGCTGGTGAACGAAGCAGCAAGTCCGATGACTCTCCGAGGGAGACCGCGATGCTGGAGCTGCTACTCGCCACAGAAGAGCATTTTTATGCTGAAATCGTGTAGCGGTGCAGACTCCGAGATTTATGTCTGCGTTTCGAGATTTGGCACCCAGTTGTCCCCAGGGGTGTTTCTCATGTGTGAAGAGAGTGGAAAGGGTGAAAAGGAGGGTATCATTCATCCAAGTCAAACACGTCGTCGTCGTTGTCTTTTACCCGATATAGTGTTCGAGAAGAAGAAGACGTGCTATTAGCGTACACAGTGTTTAGTGCGTTTCCTGACGACTTTTGAATCACACCTGGGGCAGCATTAGACAAAACTATGCAAGGGTGAGATCACACACCTGATACCGCCAATCGCAGCTCCAAGACGGCCGTGTCGAACCCGTCGCTATTTCCAAGTTCTTCGAACCCGATCAGCCTAAACTGCAATATTAGTAGTAATAAAGAATGCAGTAAATATCGACTGGCCGGTCTTTTGAGATGCCATCGACAAAGCATATTACACAGGGAAGGATCTTGATGCCGAGTTTTTCAACGAGCCAGGGGACATTCTCCACGAAAACACGGAAGAATCGCGTATTGAAGTATTTGGGGGCGAGTTTCTGGGCGAAATTGAGCATGCCGAAAGTATGGGAGAGGATAGAGACTGACGGCAAGGTGCTTGTCCATAATGGCACACCGCTTGAATTTATCATGATAGAAATGCACTACACATTTCGGTTCTCGCCTGCCCTCCGTCGCGTAAACGGATAGAAAGGGCTGAAAATGGGGAGTAGACTCACGCACTCACTCGCACCACTTCCTTCTCATCCTTGATCTCGGAATAGTGCCCATGTTGATTCTGCTTCATCTCACTCAACTCCTTCATCCTAAATATCATTCATTAGATTGAGGCGACTCGGGCAGAGCACACTGCGCACTGTTGTTTGAGAGCCTGGAGCCCGTACTCGCGCATCTGCCCATTACTGTCGTTCTCGATCTCTTCTTCGAGTTCGGCAAAGAGGGCGTCTTCATCCTCTTCGTCCTCTTCTTCGTGGCGTCGATGGCGGTTGTTTGGCGCGACAATTCGCGCGGTGAGAGAATCGATTTTGGAGCTGGCAGGGCTTAGTAGAGTTCACAAGGCAGACTGATTTATTCACTTCATTGTGGTGGAACGAAAGGCGATTTGATGGGTGACTAAGCGATACGCGATCATCATCGACTCCTCTCATCCTCTGCGTCTCCAAGTCTCTCTCTCCGCCTCGCATCGATACCCCAGCTAGCATTCGGCGCGAAAATACCCATATCGGTGAATAGGCTCCGGCAAACGTCTCTACAAACGTTGCTCTAGTCCGTCGGCCCGAGCTCTTGTGTCCTTGAGGACACCGTAATCTCACTCCGGGACAACATTGTTTAATATCCGCCCGCGATGAAGCTGGTAAATAAACACATCGACAAGCATGGCACGGTAATCATTCTGCTCTGCGCCTATAACTATATTGATCAGTTTTACTTCCCCTCATCCTCCACTTTCCTCCGTGGTTTTAGGGCCACGTAACAATCCGCCCTGAAGACGATGAAGATATGTGGCATCTATACAATCTCATCCAGGAAGGCGACTCCGTCCGTGCACCCGCAATTCGGTAAGTCGGTCAGGATCCATCCACTCAAACCACCGATCATTGCAACAGCCGCGTTCAGAAAGTCTCTTCCACAGGCTCCGTCGATTCCCAGAGAGTCAAGCTAAATCTTACCCTCAAGGTCACGCGCGTCGAGTTTTCCTCCTCTACAGCTGCCTCTACAACATCACCCGAGGACTCTTCAGATCCGTCCTCCTCTGCAACGCAGCAGATTCCAACTGCAGCACTTCACATCTCGGGGCCCGTAGTCGTCGAGAACCAGCACGTTCGTCTCGGCGCCTTCCACACACTCGATATCGAGGTCCAACGCGATGTCCGGATCGAAAAGTTTGAGGGGTGGGACAGCATCGCCATTTCCCGTGTGGAAGAGTCCATTATTCCGGGGAAGGGGGCCGAGGTCGCGGCGCTGGTGTGCGGGGAGGGCACCGTTGCGTTCTGCTTGTTATCACAACACATGACGGTGGTGACCCACAGACTGGCGTTTTCTATCCCGCGCAAGTCGGGCTCCTCATCGGGCGCGACACAACATGAGAAGGGCCTCACCAAGTTCTACGGAGCGCTCTTTGACGCGTTCATACGACATGTGCCTTACGCAAATGTCGGACTCAAGGCTATCGTTATTGCAAGTCCGGGCTGGGTGAGGGACGCGGTGTACGATTATATGGTCGGGGAAGCATCCAGACGGGGGATAAGGTGCTCCAGAAGGCGCTGAGGGACAAGGTGGTCAAGGTGCACATAAGTAGCCCACATGTACACAGTTTGGTAGAGGTGTTGAAGAGTCCCGAGGTACTTCGTTCACTTCCGCATACCACAGACATGCTTACGTCCGTCCTAGATCGTTGCTCAATTAAAGGAGACGAAATTTGCCAGGGAAGGGATCGTGCTGGACAAGTATTTTATTCTTCTTGGGGTCTTACTTTTGTCTTACGATTATTAGGTTCTTTAAGATGCTTGGTACTGACGAGATGCGGGCGTGGTATGGGCCCGACCATGTGGTTCTCGCCGCGGATCGGGGTGCGATAGGCACCCTGCTAATATCGGACGAGCTGTTTAGGTGAGACCCACGCTATGTTTGCCGCAGACGGAGTCTAATTGGTCCTCAGGGCGAGTAACCCTGTAATAAGAAAGAAATACGTCGGCCTCGTAGAGGCGGTTCAGCAGAAGGGAGGGGAGGTAGTGATATTCTCGAGCATGCACGAGTCTGGACAACGTCTGTTTTCTCCTCGATATACTGTTTTGAACAAGATTGACGAGCGTTGCAGAACTCAATCAACTGACGGGGCTCGCTGCGATCCTGACGTTTCCTCTTGACATTGAGATCGTCGAAGCAGAGGAGAAGGAAGAGGCGGAGCGGATACGACTGGCCACTGAAGCAGAGCTGGATGTTGGATAGTGCTAGATACTTACCATAAAGAGAGCACTACTCCTCGCATCCTAATCCGGCAGTTCGGCAGTGATGACGTAAACGAGGCCGATCCCGCCCTCGATCGGTCGGTGCTTCTGCATGCTGCTCAGAGCGATGTCGAAGCGCCCACTCTCGCTCGCTGCCTCGCCCTCCTCCAAACGAACTCGTACTGCCGCTGCTACCTTCAACCCAAGGAAAATCGCCTCCTCCGCTGCGGCAGCCGCCACAGACGCAGACCCTCCTCTCCTTAAACTGCTCAAGGCAGTCAAAGATGGGGTGCCCACCCCGAAAAAAGGCGATTCTGTCGTGTACTGGATGCGCATGGGCGACCTACGCAGTCAATACCTTTCCTTCCTTTTCACTCATAAACGCTAATTGCGCACCCTTGGCAGTCTCAGACAACAGGGCGCTATCTCTCGCTTCCGCCCACGCCAAGAAGGACAATGTACCGCTCGTTGTGCTGTTCATCCTCAGCCCGCAGGACTGGACCGCCCACGATCGCGCGCCCCGCCGAATTGACTTTACGCTCCGCAACCTTGCCTTGATCAAACTATCCCTCGCAGAGCTACACATACCGCTGCATACCGTCACACAGCCAAACCGTCGCGCCATCCCTCAGCAAGTGCTGTCCTTTCTGGACAGTTTGAACGCCTTCGCCGTCTATGCGAACATCGAGTATGAAGTGGACGAGCTACGACGTGATGTGGCAATATGCAACGGCGCGAAATCTAAAGGCATCAGCGCGACCTTTGCGCACGACAAATGTTAGTCGCCAGTCTGGAACTAGCAATTATTGGTGGTACTGACTTCATCTAGGTGTGGTCGAGCCGGGCGTCGTCGTCACCGGCCAAAACAAGAGTTACGCCGTGAGCGATGTTCTTCTTATTTCTCTTTCTCAGCGGGAGTTTACCCCTGACGCAGGTATACACACCGTATCAAAAGGCATGGCTGTCAAAACTGAACGCCAATATCCCGTATTATCTTGAAGACTGCCCCCCTCCGCGCGCAAACTCTGAATCTGTCAGGGGGTCACCTAAATTTGGAGCATTGTTTGATACCCCGGTGCCCGTCAGCGTTGCTGGATTTGAACTCGACCCGGCAGACCGTGCCAAGATGGAGGAGGTTTGGCCCGCCGGCGAGACCAAGGCGCAAGATGTAGGATCCAATATACGTACATAATGGGCTCCTACTAACATCGCATGACTTTCGAAGATATTGCACCGCTTCATCCGCACCAAATCGCGGTCTTGCCAGCTGGGTGCGGTGGATCCGTTGGCGCCCGGTGCAGAAGAATCGGACAAGCGCAGCCGGATCGTAGTATACGACGCGGAGCGGGACAGAGCCGACAGAGACACCACGAGCCGCATCAGGTGCGTTAAATTTTCCTTCATGTGCAACGCCAAATCTGCAACGCGCTCAACAGCCCGTATCTGGCTGCGGGGGTTCTTTCGGCGCGTGCCTGTATCCGCGCAACCATGTCAAATAAGGCGCTGCAAGGAAAGGTCGACGGCGGCAAGACGACGGGGATCGGGCGTTGGGTGCAAGAGGTCGCATGGCGCGACTTCTACGTGTGCGTCCTGGCAGGTTTTCCGCGCGTCAGTATGGGCCGGCCGTTCCTCGAGAAGTACGCCAATGTCCGCTGGGAGGGGCCACCGGTTGAGGAGACAGCGTACACTGCTACGCCGGGGTCGCCCTCACCGACCGAACTCGCATTAGCAGCTGCCAATATCGAAAAGTGGAAGTCAGGTCCGATACAGTTTTCTTGGCACGATTCATCGAAGCTAATTCGCCGTCCGCTAAAGGTCGTACTGGATTCCCCATCGTGGATGCAGCTATGCGCTGCCTGAATGAGATGGGGTGGGTGGGTGCTAGTCTCTCTAGGGAGATGCTACCACGTTGACATGCTCCGTTTATGAGGTGCACAACAGAATGCGGATGATATGTGCCATGTTCTTGTCAAAGGACTTGATGATCGACTGGAGGATCGGGGAGAGGTACACGTTTTCCATTTCTATTGCGCGCCCTTCATTCCAACCCTTGTCCAGTACTTTATGGAGAAGCTGATCGATGGCGACCTTGCGTCCAACAATGGTGGCTGGTAAGATGTTCTGGACGTGCTTGACGCTTCTCTGACCTGTTCCAAAAGGCAGTGGTGTGCGTCCACAGGCGTAGATCCCTGCCCATATTTCCGGGTCTTCAATCCACATCTCCAAGCCAAAAGGCGGATCCAACAGGCAATTTCATTAGGCAGTGGGTCCCGGAGCTTGGCGCCGTTCGTGGCCCTGGTGAGAATTTTGACACTGTACATTTAGCTGAGTCAATTGACGTCTTATAGATCTGCACGATCCCTCTGCCTCTATTGCCACCAAGCTAGGATATCCACTGCCCGTCGTGAAGCACAACGAAGCGAGGGATAGAGCCATCAGGAGGTTCAAAGACCCGGGAGCGGCCTGAACACATAGACGCGGTACATACTGTAGTCGCATCAAAGTAAGAAATTAAAGGACTCGCGTACGCGACCTCTATCTGCGAAGTAATCTGCCCAGCCATGAAAAAAGGCCACGGTACGGTGATATTTGGGCAGCGTTAGACGTAAGATTAACCGAAGCAGGAGGATAACCATTCCTCCCCCGTTGCTACATGTGGTTTCTTTTTTCTTTTTCTTCTTCTCTGCCTGTCGTTGGACCATGGACACCTAGTATATCTTGTATTATATAGAGAGCAATGACTGGTTACCGCTGCGCCTATGAGTCGAGGCGATTCGAGGTACGAGACGCCAGTCGCTACGATAAGAAAATTCCAATGTCACTACTGCATTGGAACGTCAGTGCCTCCCCAGCTCGAGTGCTCAAGCGTAACTCAATCTGCTGTTCAATTTTTGGAAAGTGGGAGCGACCTTCCCGGCCGTGCATATACATATATATGTACATAATAATACAATGCCCGTCTTTCTGCAGTCATATTTACCGGGAACGAAGGTTGAGCGCCGTCTGCCGCTGCACACAATGATCATGAGAATCAATACACCAACTTCGGCCACCAATCTAGCGACATACCAAATAAAAATCATGGAGAGCTAAGGTACACAAGATGGTTCGCACAGTGTACGAAGGGCCTGGCTCGAGCGAGCCAGGGCTGTTGGATTGAGCGGGTATATATGGTGTTGGAAATATTGGACAGCTTGGTGCCGGTCGTCTTCGTCGAAAAGCTCGAAGAACGCCACGGTGTTTGTTGAGAACGTGGTAATGCGGATGGTAATGCGGATGGTGGGGTTCCCGATCGGCACCTGCCTGCCGGACACAGTCGTAACGGCCTCCTTCTCCAGACGTTGGAAAGTCATAGAAGCAACAAAGATACCCGAGCCCGCTGGGAGAAAGAGATCGAACCAAAATGATTTGTTGGAATAATTGGCGGGCCTTGAGGCGAGCAATTTTTTGAAATGGTAGGAATCTAGCCTCTTCGGGGCTGATGACAACACTAGTGAAGGGCGCTCGAGTGCTTCTCTTTGCGACCGGCCGGACGCCTTTGGGGAAGTAGTAGATAGGTGATCTGAGCGCGGGAAGAAAGACGGTAGGATGGTTGTTGAAAACGCCGGAGTCGGGGCTGCGCAACGAAGGATGTATAACATAGCCAGCGGTATCCGTTTTGGAGCGCGAAACAAAGTATTTTTGGGAGAGAGGAATTGTCGAGTAGAAGGAGGAGTCGAAGAGTATGACGTTCTAGATGTTGCAAAAATCAAATCCAAAAAAAAACTTTTACCTTTCCAAAACTTTTTTCTTCAGATCTCAGAATGCTCCTATATTGCATCCTAGTATACTATATAAGTGTAGTTTCTTCAATCTTGAAGGATCTGGGCTGCATCTGACTGAAAGCAGCGCAAAATGCAGCTTCGGTCTTGCGGGCCGGTTTTGCACAGCCCATCACGTCAACGATCTGTGTTGTTTCCGTTCGTCCTCTCACATCTCTGGCCATCCACGACCTCTCCGCTCCCTCTCGTGCATGCCATTTGCTTAACATGTTGAAGAATTCCTCAAAACCGGGGCTTTGAGCAGCATCTAAAGACAGGGTAATCGGGATTGGGATTTTTTTGCGTCGGCGCGAAGAATCGTGTGCTGCGTAGACGTAGATGAACTGACACTTGGTTACATTGTTGCCTTCCTTCCTTAACCATCATTTTATCCCTGCTGGCGCCCTCAGCCACTCGCCCTCTCATCTCATCATTCGCAAAGTCTACAGTCGGGCTTCCCACGACTCTGTGCTATGCGAAGAAACGGCGATGCCCAGTGCTGTATCTCTCCGCTTCAACAATCTCTGGTTCCCTGATGGGACACTGGTACTCGCGACGGAGGTCTTGCTATTCCACATCGACAGCCGATTGATCACCCGAGATTTGCCTATATTTCACGATATGCTTGAGCTTGCCCTTCCCAAGTCCGACAAATTTTGACGTCACCAGTATACACCCGGCTAAGCAAATTGCGAAATGAATCAACTTTATAAACGTGCTTTGGACCATCTAGCATCTGGACTTCCCTCGACTATCCACCCTCCCGTTTGTGGGATATCCTCGCCATCCTTTTTGTGCGGGAGCTGGCACTCAACTGGGTCTTGCCGAGGGTCTTGCAGATGGTGTTCTATCGCCCACAACACCGTTGTCATTGACAACCAACGGGTTCGAGCTGGATCCTAAGGGATTAATGCACATGCTTGGATCAATGTCTCCTCCTCCGAGGCTCTGCTTCCACAAGGATGACCAATGAGCTAGAGAATATCAAGGGATGTCGGAGTGCCCAATGCGAGGTTGAGTGAATTGCGGCTGGCCACTGTACCAGGTTTGCGCTACCTGTCTGGCCGCTATGAAGATTGCCCACAAGACGGCTTTGGAGGTGTAATGTGTTGGGCTGTACAATAGTCCCCCCCAGTGCACAAATTGAGAAATCGATTTTTTATTTGAAACATGTCCCAAAACTGCTACCACACAGACTGCATATATCAAACACTTCCTCGACAATCCCTTGTTGTTCATCCTGAATGAAGCCGAAGAGCTCCTCGACAGGTTTCCCAAACTATCCCCGTCTGTCGACCTGTGAAAATTATATCTCGAATATGTGCACCATATAAACGTCGGACGCGAAGACACGAGACCGTGAGTGCATGGCCTTGACTTTACCTTCAACCACAGCAGCCAGGATCGCGACAACGGGTCCATCTGGGCGGAATACATTCAGTGCCTCAACTCGGCGGAAACGAGACAACACGTGGGATGCCCAGCAAAAGATGGACACACTCCATCAAGCAGCTGCGGACGCAGTTTGAGGGTGCGAGATGGGCCTCGACAAGATCACTGCAAAGAAGTACATGAGCAACCTCTCCCCTACACATATACAGGCCCGGACCATGCTCTTCTCCAATGGCTCGGCGGCACCAACATCAGCGGGCATCTCCCGTGTCGAGAATGTGTACCGCAAGGCAGTCATCTGTTGTGTTACTACCCTGAATTATGGTAAGCTGCCTCTACCTCTTCGCTGTCCTGTTTCTTATCCACGCATGTACATGACGTACCCTGGACCATGTCGATCGGCAAGAATGACAACGCAATGTCTCTCCTCAAGGCCGGCCTTGAAACCCACCCAGAAAGGTATGCCATGTATCTTGATTTTTTTATCTTCACTAACCTCTGCTCTCTGGCAGCTGCGTGCTGACATACGCCTATGCCGAAATGCCGCTGCACTAGGAGGACTTCAGATGCTGCGAAAAGCCCAGTTTTGAGGAAGTCTTCAACATGTTAAGCAAATGGAATGCACGAGAGGGAAACCTGAGAGTGGAGAGGTCGCGGATGGCCAGAGATATGAGAGGACGAACGGAAACAACACAGATCGTTGACGTGATGGGCTGTGCAAAACCGGCCCGCAAGACCGAAGCTGCATTTTGCGCTGCTTTCAGTCAGATGCAGCCCAGATCCTTCAAGATTGAAGAAACTACACTTATATAGTATACTAGGATGCAATATAGGAGCATTCTGAGATCTGAAGAAAAAAAGTTTTGGAAAGGTAAAAGTTTTTTTGTGGATTTGATTTTTGCAACATCTGGAACGTCATAGAAGAGGAAGTCACGATAAATAGACTCGAACCAGTCGTGATTCAGCAAATTGATGATAGTCAATCAATAGAGTAGGTGGAGGCTAGATTGGGGGCTAGATTGTGGGTAGTTTCGCAGCTGATACTCCCTGAGGTCGAGTATGTGCGAGCTGCGCTGCGGTGAGGTCGAGTCGGCGTGTGGTAGGTCAAACGGAGCTGAGACTCAGAGGCGCGTCCCGATTTGGAAAGTGATGGTTGATCACGTGTGTTGATCTGTGCGAGCCTCAGGCTCTTGCAGCCAACCGCTAAATATCATCTCTATTTATAATACTAACGCCCTCCGGGCACACCTGGATCCTCCGTGCACGTGGTATGCCGGGTAGCCGACCAGTGTCCAGACCGTGGCCTTGGCCCTTGAGCAAGCCTTGAGAATGAATTAAATCGATCATGAGAAGATGGTGCAATAATAATAGTATGTCGTGTGCACTGGTTTCTACCTCCGGGCGCACCTTGGCAGAAATCGAGAGTGAAGATTGGCCATGGTGCACAATATCAATGTCCTGGATTATGGCTTTTAGGTCTTGAACTTGAACTTGAATTTGATTTCTATTATGCTGTACCTGGCCATGATAGCTACGCAGCAGTACTACTAGTAAACTAGCGCGGGGTATGTAATGAGTTGGGTGGTATCTACGGTTGTGGTTGTTTGAAAACATTTTATGCGTATGGGAGAGAGAGAGAGAATTAAGAGTTGAAAACACAAGGGGAAAATCAGAGAGAGAAGTAAACAAGACTGGTTGAGATGATTCAACATCATTGTTGGCAACCCGCCTGCCGGAATATAGTTTTGGAATAGATTACATGTAAAGGAATTGAAGTTAAGATGGTACACTCTGTTTCAGATTGTGGCTTTCCGCCTCCGGCCGCCGCAATGGAAAAAGCATTAAGGAATCAATTCAACCGGAACTTGAAGGTGTGCTCGAGAGCAAATCGTTGAATAAAATCTGATCACTTGCGAGATTTATTGGGATCCAGTAGTAGTACAGGTCGGAGACTCATCTGAGACCCATCCCGCTGTGGCGGTGCCAATAGATCCATTAGATTGTTTGTCTCTGTAGAACACACAACCCTTGTCTCCATTTTCCATCGCCTGGCCCAGTTTCGCGGCCCCAGGCGTCCTTCTCAGCTTCTCGCACCCCATCCAGCCTGGTTCGGCTCTCCCAGCTCTCAGAGACCCCGAGCGGTCTCCATCTTGGTGATTGGAGCGGATTCGCACACCCGCGAGCTTTACAGTGCGCACTGGCTTCCGGAAACAACCTCCATCTCAGCAAGGCGGATCGAGAATTCAGATACCGTTGGGACCAGCAGACCTTAGAAGAGGCTAATAACCGACAGATCGCAGCAGCAACTCGCACCGCGAGACTTTATAATCGCAGTTTATCCCCGGAGCCTAGCGCAGCGACGACTTCCCCAAATCTGACCAGTGTGTCATTCCCTTCGACCAGCGCGTCATTCCCCAGTACACCGACCATATCTACACCTTCCAACCTCACCCCATCCCCCGAAACACCCCCAGCACTGCTGCCGGCATTTTTTACACCAAAACCTTCCCAGCACACATCAGCGCCGAGACGCCCACCATCCCCCGAAATCTCCTCGTCTGAGAACGAGATGGTACCCCCCAAGCCCACGGAACTCTTTCGCGGCAACGGCACTGCCGAAAAAGCGCACACATGGCTGCGCACCCTTGAGTTATCATGGAAGTACGACGCGGACATCGCAGAGAAGCTGTACCGCTTCGAGAGGGGTCTTCACCCTGGGAGCGCGGCTGAGGAGTGGTGGAGCAGGCTCACAGCGGCAGACAAGAAGGACTGGAAATCACTGATGGTAGCTTTCGAAGTCAAGTGGCCGAAACCCAAGGCCATGTGTCGGGCGCAAGACACGGTCATCAAGGAGCTCAGCACTAACTGCCTCGACCGTGACGCACTCGGAAAGTACGTCGACGACAAGGACGGTGTCAGCGTCCTCTCCCATATCGCGTGGGCGCAGGTCACGCGCGCACTCCTGGGCGAGTTGTCCGGCGGTGACGCAGCTATGCTGCTGAAGTCGGCCATCCGCGCAACACTTCCTATCGAATTCCGCCATCTCGTCGTCGAAACGGGTGCGGACAGCTGGGAAAAATACCTCAAGGCTGTCGAGGACATCCCCGTTGACCGCATCAACGACGCCGTCAAAGAGCGCACACAGCGCCACGCCGGCATCAACAATGACGTGCAGTCGTTCTTCCGGTCTAACCCCAACCCGACCGCAGAGCAGGAGGAGGAGTTTGATGAGCGTTTCACATCTCAGCTCTTCAGCAGCCTCGGCCTCGGCCATCTCCTGAAGAAGTCGGCAAGCCCACAGCGTGCACTGGGACCATCAGCGAGCCCATGCAAGGCATACACCCCCTCCGCGGCAAGACAATCCACACCTGCGCCACAATTTACACCTGCACCCGCACCTCGCCCTTACCAGGCACAGACACCCCTCGCAACGATGACCCCGCACATGCCCTGGGCGAGCCGCACAGCCTCGGATGTCTTCGGGGGCAGTATGATCCGCCCACCCACCAACACCTTCGCGAAGAGTCTCCTCGCTACCCCCATCAGCCCTTCGGCTGGCCGTGAGCGCCCCGCAACACTCAGTGGTGATGTCACGGGTGACTTCGACCTTGCACACCACATCTCGCAGCACCCCCGCCTCTACTCCAACGATGCGGCCGGAGTCCAGCGTTACAATGCTGACGTGACAGCGTGGAACAGCGCCCCCCCCTGACTACACCACCTTCCCGCTCAGCCCCGGCACGGTAGCCCCTGGATCGCGGGAGTGCTTCCGCTGCGGTGTCCTCATGATCCCCGCCCACTTCGGCAGCCGCGCCTGCGAAGGCCAGAACGGCTGCGCAGTACCCATCCGGGAGCAGAACCTACGCAGCCTCGTGGGCGGCATCATCCACCCCCGCGGCCAACGCACACCAGCCCGGGTCAGCCAGATCCAGGAGGTGCCGTATGACCTCTTCGGTGGCTACGACCCTGACCAGCCCCTATACGAGGAAGGCGTCGAGTCGGAAAATGGAGAGGAACCCGCCGTTTGAGGGGTGGCGCGGTTCCTAATCTAAATTCCCCGGAAAGAGCTCAGTGGTCATTGGGGCGCCGGGACGCTGCTAGATATACACCAAATGTATTTCACAATCATCTGAATACACACATTATCGAGTATCCCGCGTCCCACACCAGCCTCCGTAACCCTCTGCAGTACAGCACACTACTCCCTGCGGCGATACTCAGTCTCGGCGCCGCCGACCACGAACTGTGGCACCATTCTACCAACGAGCCCAGCTCTTCGGGCCCGACAACGCAATGGTGCGCGTCACTGTACACGTGGACAACGGGGCGATGCGTAACTGCATCTCGCTCAAGCGCTGGCGACAGTACGGCCACTGTCTGCGGAGTGCGCTGGTACCTTCGACAACGAGGTTAGGAGTGGCAAACGGCAAGAAGATATGGCCGTACGGGAGATGGTGGGGCGAAGTCGTGGTCGGCGGTGTGCGTGTCAGGGCGTGGTTTGAGGTATTCGACTGCGGGGGAGCCTTCGACGTCATCCTCGGCAAGCCGTGGTTACACAGCGTCCGCGCGATCCACAACTACGAGATGGATGAGCTCCACATCCGTACCGAGGGTCAGGAGGCGCTGCTGCGCAACGAGGAGCTGCCAGGCAAGGACGCCCCCGAGTCGATGGAGAACACAACAGGAGAGACCGAGGCCCGCGAGCCTGCGATGTGCACGATGGCGCAGCCGGCGCTAGAGGCAGTCGAGGTCCGAGAACCTGTGGTATGCTAATGGTGCCACCAGTGCTGGAGGAATTCACGGCGAAGGAAGCGGCGGTACCGGGGCCCGAGATGGCGCGACACGAGGAGACTGGGGGCGAGAGTATGCTGGAGACGGCGCGGGCCATGGTAGCGGCGGTGGATGCAGAAGAGGAGAGGAGCCTTGGTACGATACACTGGAGGCTCCAGAGGACGAGGAACTGTGGCACGATGCGCTGGAAGCGCTCGAGGACACGGGGCCGGAATGCATGCTGGGAGCCGAGGAACGATGGCGTCTCGACGAGCTTGCGCGCATCGCGCGGACGACGAAGAAGGAGCATGCACGAAAAGCAGCACAGCTGGAACGAAGAGCTGAGCAGCCGTTACCGTTCCCTGGACTCGGATACTCACCCTCACCCAGAAACGATGCTAAACCCGCGAACCGCGCCCCTTCCCTGGAGAGCTACAATCGGGCAGTGTGGAACGAGGAGCAGTGAGGGCACCTGCACCCGCCGAGGCCGCCGTGCGGAACAGTCGCCCAAAGCATCGAAAATGGCTAGGGGAAGAGGAGCAACAATTGGAGGATGAGTTCATGCGAATAAGCCTGATACAGGCACACCACCGCGGACCGAGACCCGATTCGCTAAGTACCTCGTTGTTGAGTCCGCAGCTGATGCTGACACCACCTCCGAAGCGGATGAGACTGCTGCTGGGAGCACGGAGGTCGAGAATGGGCCCCCATCGCTCAACTGGCAACAGCAAGCAAACTTCAGCGCCAGGCAGCCAATAGGCTCTGGAACGACACACTGGCGGCGGCTCGACGAGCGAACGCGAAGGACGCATCAACAGCGGAACGGCCATCCGAGTCGGCGACGGACCTACGACACCGACGAGACCAGGTCAATGTGGACAAGTGGGAGCTTCGCCGGCAATTGAAGGCCGTGAGCAGCATCTTGGAGGTCGATGTGGGCGGGGTGGATTCGCAAGAGCAGCTGCAGTCGCTGGTGACGTCCGAAGTGCGCATCAAGCGCCTGAGGAACAAGCTGGATGAGATGCGAGCAATTGCGGAGGAGAGTATGAGCGTCGTCCGAAAGCGGATGCGGACATCATCGGCGTGATCGGCGATGTTACAGCCGATGAATTCAAAATCAACCGCGGTACCAACACCACCATGCACGCGATGGACCCGTTCGACGAAGCTTGCATCCAGGACATCCTTAGCAAAATCAAGATTGGGTCAGATCTCACCGAGGAGCAACGAGCTAAGATTATATCTCTCATACGGGAATATGCTGACGTCTTTGCATTATCCATGTCAGAGGTTTTCTACGTGGACTGGTGGAAACATCATCTCAGTATTGACCCTGCGATCAAGCTCCCCACGCGCATGTCGCAACGGCCACTTACCGAGAAGCAGAAAGAATGGTTCTATGACATTCTTGATGAGATGGAGGAGTCTCACGTTATCCAGCGCGTTCCAGGCGAGTTTTTAAAATGCTTGAATAGTACAAACCTGCACCGAAAGAGGCTGGAAAAACAGGCATAACACGCACGGAGGTCTTACGCAAAGTCAACGCCGAATGCATCAAGAATGGGCTACCTCCATTTTGGGAAGAAGTTCGCGAACCTGGCGAGAGCAATGAAGCCTTGCTCGAAGCCGTCGAAAACATCCCCGGAACACCTCCGATAGCAACCAAATGGCGGGTCTGTCACGCGTTCACCGCTGTTAACAAGGCTACACAAGTTCCGCCATTTCCACACGGCGATTTGAAGTCCAAACACGAATTCGCCGCAGGTCACAGGTGGGCAAGTGTTATTGATTTCGCCGCGGGTTACTACGCAGTCCCCCTAGATGATGAATCAGTTCGTACACTGCGTTCTACGTCGAAGGCCGCGGTTACTTTGTCTACCTTCGGATGCCGTTCGGTTTAACGGGAGCCCCATCAACGTTCTGCGAGATGGTCGCAGTTGCGCTGGACGACATGATCGGACGCGAGCTCGTTAGCTGGATGGATGATATATGCCTGCCAGGTGATGTGTTCAAAACGAAATTCGCCAACTTGACCAAATTCTTTCAGCGTTGCCGGATAAGGGTCTATTTTATCCCCGTCAAAAACCAAGCTCTTCTTCACCGAGGTTTTATTCGCTGGCACGATGGTGGGCCCTGCGGGTCTCAACCCAATTTGGACAAAGTCGGAGCAGTTGCGAACTGGCCGGTCCCCGAGAATGTTGCGGACTTGATGGGATTTCTCGGTTTGACAAATTATTTCCGGCGCATGATCGCTGACTATGCCAGAATTGCAGCACCGTTGACGGACTTGACCCGGAATGTGGAAATCCAATCACCCGGCAGCAATTGGCGCGTCCAGAAGGGTGCATATAAGCGCGCGCTCAAAACGACTTCGATCAAGAACAAATGGGGCGAGGATCAACAGAAGGCTTTCATTACACTGAAATGCTTGCTTTCCCAGGAGCCCCTGTTAAAGACGCCACAATACGACGGTCGGGTATTCCGGATAACTACTGATGGGTCGGCGGAGGGTTTCGCAGGATTTTTGTCGCAACAATTCCCATTCATCAACAAGGAGGGGAAAGAAGTTCTTCAATGGCACCCAATCGCATACTGCTCGAAGCGCACATCAACAAGCGAAGCTAAGTATGACCATTCCTACTGGAATTTGCGGCGCTGAAATTCTCTCTCGATGAATTCGAGGCCTACACATACGGTTCACCATCGATTGAGACAGACTGTCAAGCTCTCCGTGACTGCCTTGTGCGCGAACGGCTTAACTCGCATCACAGCCGGTGGAAAGAATCCATTCTGGCGCGGAATATTATCGATGTGCGCCATCGTCCCGGCGTCGAGAACCCTGTCGCCGATGGGTTGAGCCGCATGTGGTCTGCACGGAAACGTACATCAACCGACGGTTCGAATTGGTCTGTTCTCCCAGACTGGGAGGCGAGGAGCGGTATCACGCGCGATATATTGAGCATGTCGGGGATGCCAGTGGAGCTACGTCACCCGCTTCAAGTTCAATTCGCTGAAGATATCTTCTTTGCCCCGATCGTAGATCACCTTCTCGGCCATACCGCAGGTCCCAGGATTCAGGATCGCAAGCGTGCAGCCCATCGTGCCGCGGGGTTCATGATCAATGACGGCAAACTCTGGCGTGTCGCAGACTCGGCCGCGCGACGCGTAGCCAGAACGGAATGTATTCCGGCGGCTCAAGGTTTTGCGAAGGCGCTGGACACCCACGTACGAACGGACATTTCAGTGTTGATAGCACGAAGCTGAAATTAAGTGACCGCTATTTCTGGCCCGGCATGGATACTGACTGCCGCCAGGTTATGTTGGAGTGTCCACGGTGCAAGAGCTTCGGCCCGACGACCCTCAATTCGCTTCTTCAGCCAATTCAACGAACTCAGCCCTTCTCGTTGGTTGCCAGCGATTATCTATCCCTCCCATTGGGAAAGGGCGGCTTCAAGAATGTCGGCCTTTATATTGACGTATTTTTGCATTTTGTATGGGCAACAAAGCTGAAGTCTGCAGGTACTGCGAAGACGACAGAAGACTCCTTGCGCCATATCTTCCACGACTTCGCCGTGCCGGAAACCTTCATGGCAGATGGCGGCAGCCGCTTCAAGAATCACGTAGTCCGTGATTTCTGCGAGGCAAACAATGTCAAGCATGTCACGACGCCATCATACTCCCCATGGGTCAATGGCTTAATCGAGGGAAGCAACAAAATTCTGTTGAACATACTGAAACGTCTTTGCGCCCCAGATCATGATACAGCTGAGGGCACCATCGATCCGAAGGACATCCCATCCAATTGGCCGGAGCATCTGGATGAAGCGATACGCCAGATGAACGACCGCATTCTCGTGGCGCTGAAGGCCACCCCTCGTGAACTTCTCTTCGGCCGGTCCTTCACGCTGGAGAGCCACTCTTCACCCGCTCCCACTCCAACGACGGCCTCGGATGCCAACATCCATTTCGCACTCGCGGACAGCCTTCGCTGGTCCGCTCACCTCCGATCCCTCCAACGCGCCGAGCAGCAAAAATTGAGCTTCGACTCAAATGCGAAGATTGTTGAATTCCGTATAGGTGATGTTGTCCAGTGGTATGACTCACCCGGGACGGTAACAGGAAATCTGTCAATAAACTCGCGCCCCGCTGGTCGGCACCAGTTCAGATTCACGCATGCTTCCTTGAATTCCTTTTCTCTCTGTGACATGAAGGCATTCCGCTAAAAAATTTACAGTTCATACATTCGCGACGGCTACGACACTTTATTCCTCTGCGGGGTTCAACCCTCGACCAAAAACACCCCCGCGACGAAGGGGAATACATACCCACCGAGCAGGACCTCCAGATTGCCGAGGCGGAGGAGCGGATGGCCGTAGCCCTCAGCACCACCGAGGCAGCGGCACAGGACACTTTCTAAAACTGGCTGGCCGTCAGAGTTCCACCGGGCGAGTAGGGAAAGCTACAGCAGCCGTACCAATGCGTGGTGGTTCGATTAAGTGGTGCTCACGAGGAGCATTGGGGCAGGAGTTGCGTGGGCAGTCCGGGTCGGACGCCAGTTGGGGGGGGGTGCCTGTGGCGGTGCCAATAGATCCATTAGATTGTTTGTCTCTGTAGAAACACAACCCTTGTCTCCATTTTCCATCGCCTGGCCCAGTTTCGCGGCCCCAGGCGTCCTTCTCAGCTTCTCGCACCCCATCCAGCCTGGTTTGGCTCTCCCAGCTCTCAGAGACCCCGAGCGGTCTCCAACGCCTTCCGAATTCGTTGGCCACGTCCCGCGGGAGCTTCTTCCGGTTCCTCAAAGTCGGGACCAAGCGGATCGGTGCGTGCTAACTGTTGCCGGAGATTTTCAACGGACGGTGATTCGGGTAGTGGCGCGGTCGTCTTTGGTGGAGTGTGAAGTGGGTTCTGGGCAGCAACGGGTTTTGGTGCAGGGTTTACGACGGGATTTTGGGGTGTGATCGGGTTTAAATTTGCAGTCGAGGGCTGATTGCCATTCTCCTGCTCCCCCTCAAGCCGCAACTCGACTGGCATAGGTACCAGTATGTCGTCCTTGTCGAACTTAACGCTCCGTTCAACAGCAATGGTGCGCTTGCCTTGGAAATAAATCCTGTGCCCGCTGCTGACTTCATCAAAGCCCACCCAACGGCCAACGTCCGCGCGGCCGTCAAGCTTTTTGCCTTTTGCATCATGAACCCAGACCCGCGCGCCGAACTCCGGGAGGTGTGCGAGGTCTGGTTTGCGCTTGTAGACCAGTTCATAAGGTGTTTTACCGTCCAACGCGCGTGTTGATGTACAATTTTTCAGATAAATCGCATGGTTAACGGCTTCTCCCCACAAAATTTGGGCAGCCCACTGGCGTGTAGCATCGCACGAACGCGCTCCAGGACCGTGCGGTTGAGCCGTTCCGCGACGCCGTTGTGCTCCGGAGTGTCATGCACGGTGAAACTGCGTTCCGTTCCCATCTTGGCTAGATGCGCGTCGAATTCATCACTCCAAAACTCCCCTCCGCGATCGGAGTGGAATTTCTTGATCTTGACTTTAAATTGGGTCCAGAGCCAGGCTTCGAAGGCTTGGTACGAGCCGAAGGTTTCGTCCTTCGTGCGCTGGATGTACAACCATGACCAGCGAGTATGATCGTCGGTAAAACTGGTGTAGTACTCACGACGGTTGATCGTCTCTGTCGGAGATGGTCCCCATACGTCCGCGTGGATTTTGTCACCCATGGCGGCGGCGCGCTTCTCCTGCCGCACCTTCGCAACCGGTTTACGAGTCGCCTTCCCGTACTCACACGAGTCACAGGATTGGATCTCGGTGGATTCGTCGAGCTTGATGCCCGTCACCAGTTCATCTTTGACAAGACGTTTGGCAGCTTCCGGCGCGATGTGCCCCATGCGGCGATGGAGCTCTTCAATCGAGATGGTTTCAACCGCACTCGCGGCGGTAATTCCGGGATTTTTGCCAGGTGCGTGCTGAACTCGATAAGTGCCGTTCTTCCTGTTGATATCTCCCAGGATCTTCTTCTGTTTATCGAAAATCCTGCAGAAATCATCGCGGAACAAGGTCGCGAATCCAGCATCAGTGATTTTACTGATTGAGACGAGCGTAAGTCCTAGCTTCGGCGCATATAACACGCCTTTCAGGAGAATTGTTGCCGTGGTCTTATCATTTGGGATGGTGATTCGGATGTCACCTTGCCCAATGGCTTGGAATGTGCCGTTGTCCGCCGCCGTAATAGATTTCGGGGCAATCGAGGTATAGTTGATGAATTTGTGGCGGTACGGGGACATGTGTCGCGATGCCCCCGAGTCGTAGAGCTCGGTCTCGACGCCTGGAGGGCCCGCCTCGTTGGCGAGCATTGCTGTATCAAAGGACGAAGTGATTTTGTCCTTCGCATCTGCTTGATTGCTGATCCACTCGTTGACAGATATTTCGACCCAATCTGCAACATCGTCCATTAGGTGTTGCGGCGGGCGGTCCGGTCCATTGGGGGAGGACGTGCAACTGATATTATCATCGCATTTCTTGTCAGAATGGTATGCGGCAAAGATATCGGTGATAGACTCAGCGTCATCACTTTCGGCCATATCAAACATGTTCATCTCCCCGTTTCGATTCCGCATCCGAAGCGGATACACTCTGCAGATCCGGCAGCGAGTCG